>WNGS01010319.1:0-11160 GCA_020271785.1 Procambarus virginalis
TTAGACATATTGCGTCTGCTCCCTTAGTACCAGGGAATCCCCTGCTTGAGCTGTATAATATGAGCTATGTTACTGGGGACTTCCTATCTCTTGGACCACAGTATAATCATTCCAATTCCAAAGCCAATCAAGAGAATGCTTTCCGCCCAATTTCCCTTACTAGCTGCATTTGCAAAACATTCGAGAGAATGGTCCTAAACCGTCTCCTCCATAGAATAAGAACCATGCTATCCCCCAGATATATGGCTTCATGCATGGAAGGAGTGTGCATCATTGCATCACCACCTTTCTTACCCTGCACACTGAAAAGTCATATACCACCTTCCTAGATCTTAAGTCTGCCTTTGATATTGCAAATAGACATGTTATCTTGAGTGAGCTTGCAAGAATGAATATTGGTGGTCGGCTTCTTTGTTGGATCAGGGGTTACTTATCCAACAGGAAGTCATCTGTATTTTTCCAGGGGCATAGGAGTGTAACAAGAGACTTTGAACTAGGTACCCCGCAGGGTGGTGTCCTCAGTCCTACCTTATTTAATATCTTAATAAACACGCTGTTAAACTCTATACCGAGCAAACCCAACGTCCACATCATTAGCTATGCTGATGATATAATGATACACACCACTGGGTATGCTAACACACAGAACACTCTTAACTCTGTATTAGATTCATGTCAGGACCTAGGTTTAATTATCTCAGCAGAGAAAACAAAGATACTAAATCGGCGCCCACCCAGGCAGGGAGGAGCTGTTCGCAAGATGCAACTATCTGATGGCTCCCAGCTTGACTATGTAAACAGATTCAAATACCTTGGCCTTGAGGTGCCACTGTATGGTCCTGTTGTATTCAGACTCTGTCGTCAGTATAAAGAGAGGCTCCGAGCTCTCAAGGCTGTTGCAGGTTATCACTCAGGCTATGGTGCCAATGTCAGAATTGTCAAAATGATGTACCTTGCATACATCAGATCTTTAGTGGATTATGCTGCACCTCTGCTTGTTTTGATGCCTGAAAGAAAGCTTGGAGGGCTTGAAAAATTGCAGAACGAAGCCCTGAGGATAATCCTTGGGTGCCCTCGTACCACAAAGATACTTAATATGAGAAAGGAACTTAATATTCTGAGCGTTGTTGATCGTGTTACTGAAATTAACTGTCAAATTGGTATAAAAATGCTTAGGCTAACTCATCCTAATCCTTGCACAGAAGCCCTCCAGACTTACTTTATTGAAGATCAGCATTGTTCCAAATGGATAACAAAAACTGGAACTCAACTCAGAATGTATGGGGTTCATGATTTGTACCAAGAGAAACAACAACGGCACTTTCCTGCACCGTGGGAGGTTACACCCTTTCCAGTTTTAATCCCTCCCTTTCCACCCAAGAAGCAAATTAGAGATAAGCCCAAGCTTCGTCTTGAGGCAAAGCTCAACGCCTTAAGCCATATTGATGCTCTGTCCACAGAGCATTCTCTCTCTCAAATCATATACACTGATGGTTCCCTACACCGCACCACGGGTGCAGCTGGAAGTGCAGTTGTTCTGACAATGGGCGATGGCTTGTACTTTGAGTGGGGAGTCCGTATAAACAATTGGGCCTCTACCCTTCAGACTGAACTATTTGCCTTGATCCTTGCACTGAAATGTGTACAAGTCTCCAAACTTGATACATTAATTGTAAGCGACTCCTTATCATCCTTAAATGCTCTCAACTCTTTAAGACACAACTGTAACATGCTCGTGTCCGAAGCTAGACACAAATACAACAAAATTATTAAGGATGGTAACAGAGTCCATTTCATGTGGTCTCCATCTCATGTTGGCCTCCGAATGCATGATAGAGCTGATAAGTTAGCCAAAGAATCTGCCTTTAAAGGAGCCGTTGAGTGTAACCTTGGATTGTCAATGAGCAATCTGAGAGCAGCAGTACACCGAGAACTTCAACAAGATCTTGTAGATCTGAGGCAAAGTGAAATTGACACCAGTAATTCCATCTATCATCATACTATCATGCAAGAGGAGCCACACATCTATGGATCATCCAATAAAATCAGCAGACTTCTAGATGTTACTGCTGCTCGGCTTAGACTCGGTTACAAGTATCTCTGGGAATTCTCATTATCTGCCGATGTAGACCTGACCAAATGTAAACTGTGTCAACAAAATTATTCGCACACCCTCCGTCACTATGTGATGGAGTGCGAAAAGATACGTGAATTTAGAGACAATTCTATAACCAATGTTCCAGCGATGTGTAAATATTTCATTCAAAATGATCTGCTACCAGAAATTTTAGCCAAATATCCCCAGTTTGCTAACTGTAGGTAGTAACAGAGTGATTGTAACCTATCCACCGCTGCCCACTGGATGGGGGGCGGTGTGCAGGACAAACATATAAATTGTGACACTAGCTCTCCACATGTGTCAGTTGCTTAATTTAGAACCTGTATTTGAGGTCGATCTCGAACCCATTGTTGATGTGACGACTTATATTGAATTTGTAACTAGCTCATCAAGATTGTAACTTGCTTAGCTAAATGAATTGTGGGGTTCAGTCCCTGAGCCCATTATGTGCCTCTGTAACCCTTTCCACTACCGCCCACAAGATGGGTATGGGGTGCATAATAAATGAACTAAAACTAAAAACTAAAACTGCACATTCTCTCATGTGTATCATACATATATAAAACGCTGAACTGTAATGCCAATCCTGAACTCAAAAGCTTCATTGAAGGTTGTAACAGAACCCATGAGCACCACACCAGAAATAAATACAGTTTTGATATTCCAAGAGTACGACTTAATCAAACTAGAAATGCTCTACAAATCAAGGGACCTAGAATGTGGAATGACCTTCCCAACCATGTTAAAGACTGTACCTCTCTCAACCAGTTTAAGATTAAAACTAAACACTACCTAATAAATTCCCTGTAACCTACCTTACCCCTCTATTGTCAACCCATGTCTGTTATTTTTTTTTAATCAACGCTGTTTGTCAACCTTTTGTATTTGTGCTGTTTTTTTCAGTCATGTTCCCCCTTTTTTTATCTTTATTTGTATATGTTCCCAACACATTTTATTCTTTATGCTCAATTAGTATTAAGTTCTAGATATTAATATTTGTCCTACCCGAAACGCATTGCGTAAAAGTGGCTTTAGGCATTGTATGTACTAGCTCTATCTATAATTTTTTTTAATCAATTCATTAATGTAACATCACTTGTATGTATGTACCTTACCTGAATAAACAGTTTTAGTTTAGTTTATTTATTATGCACCCCATACCCATCTTGTGGGCGGTAGTGGAAAGGGTTACAGAGGCACATAATAGCTCAGGGACTGAACCCCACAATTCATTTAGCTAAGCAAGTTACAATCTTGATGAGCTAGTTACAAAATTCAATATAAGTCGTCACATCAACAATGGGTTCGAGATCGACCTCAAGTACAGGTTCTAAATTAAGCAACTGACATGTGAAGAGCTAGTGTCGAGCATGTTACAGTTATGTCTTAAAGAGTTGAGAGCATTTAAAGATGATAAGGGGTCACTTACAATTAATGTATAAAGTTTGGAGACTTGTACAAATTTCAGTGCAAGGATCAAGGCAAATAAGGCTGCCGGACGACAAGAGGACGAAGTACATGACCGCAGTGGAAGATGCTCTGCGGGCCGAGAGCCTTCCCCTGTGGGACCTGCAGGGGATTATCGGCAAACTGCAATTCGCCACGACAGTCATGCCGGGGGACCTGCTACCGAGCGCTCTTCTCCCTCGCCTTCTAAGCCTGCCTCCGGCTATGGGAGGTGACCTATACGGGGAAGGGGCAACACACACTACGCTTGGACCAGTTAACGTTATTGCGGACGGGGATCGACATCGCGTTTGCCTCCTACAAGCACAGTGCAGGGCGTACCCCCACTTTAACCCTGAGTGCAGACCCCTACAGCAAGTACTGCCCGGTACGTGCCATGGCGAACTACTTAAGACGACGGGGCTTGGGACCAGGACCTATCTTCCTGGGCGAATCGGGCTTCCCGGTCACCAGACAAGATTTCACATGGGTGCTCTGTGCCGCCGTTCGAGCACTACGCCTGCCTCCAAACGATTACGCTCCGCACTCCTCCAGAATCGGCAGGGCCACTCGGATGTCCAAGGATGGCCTGGCGCCGGCAGCAATCAGAGCAGTCGGCAGGTGGAAAAGTGATGCGTTCCACACCTACGTCAGGCAAGACGTCATTCCATTACCTAGATAAGTTTCTTCTGCGGCCAGCGGGCACCTCGCCCTTCGGGGGTGGGGGACCGGCTTCGCTGGCCTGCGGAGTGGGGGTGCTGCGCCGGATCCCCAAGTCTAGGGCTGCCCGCAGCTACTTACCATATGTCAAGTGCTCACTTGTAGTGCAAGTTTGGGGTTGCAGACTTTACATGTACTGGGCACTAGCATATCATTACCCCTGGAAATTATTAACTATTCTATGCCCTCTGTGTATACAGAATATATTCCTACATACTGTACTGGCTGTGCCACTCAATTATCTCTGGCATTGTTTTTAATTATAGCATTAAGCTGATTGCGAGTACTGCAACATTGCTTCGGCTAGCTGCCACTAGGGACGGTTAATGTCCTATGACTTATTCCCTTAATTGCATCTTTGCAGTACTGGCATTCTACTCAACCATGTTACATGCCTTCTCTTATATTGTGGTACAGCAGTTGCGCTACTTACCATATGTCAAGTGCTCACTTGTGTGCAAGTTTGGGGTTGCAGACTTTACATGTACTAGGCACTAGCATATCGTTACCCCTGGAAACTATTAACTATTCTATGCCCTCTGTGTATACAGAATATATTTTATACATACTGTACTGGCTGTGCCACTCAATTATCTCTGGCATTGTTTTAATTATAGCTTTAAACTGATTGCGAGTACTGCAACATTGCTTCGGCTAGCTGGCACTAGACACGGTTAATGTCCTATGACTTATTTCCCTTAGTTAAGGACTACCTTACAGGTAACTATCCACAGTCTCTGTACCTAAAGCCTACTAATTCCACTGATGTCAATGAGATAATCCTTTCCCTTAAAACCAAGTCTAGTGCCCTTGAGGAGATTCCGACATTAATTTACAAAAAAGCCTCCAGATCCTTAGCCCCTGCAATTACATTGCTCTTCAACAAGTCACTTGAACTCCAAACCTTCCCAGATATTCTAAAAAAAGCGAGAGTAACCCCTGTCCACAAATGTGGTGATCTCATTGATGTTAACAACTACAGACCTATTTCAATCCTGCCTAACTTATCAAAAATTTTTGAAAAACTAATCTACAAGCAGCTTTACTCTTATCTAGCCAAGAACAATATACTTAGCTCTTGCCAATATGGCTTCAGACCTAAAAAAAGCACTAACGATGCACTTATTAGTATGATTAACTTAATTCATGCAGCTCTTGATAAAAATGAGTTCCCTGTTGGGTTATTTGTGGACCTGCGTAAGGCTTTTGACACTGTGAACCACCAAAACCTTCTTCTTAAATTGCATCATTATGGAGTCAGAGGACTCTCCCTGCAATACCTCAAATCTTACCTTGCTGACAGACTCCAGTATGTTTCTGTGAACAATTCAATTTCTCCTACCCTACCCATCAACATTGGTGTTCCTCAGGGCAGTATACTTGGCCCTCTCCTCTTTCTCATCTACATTAATGACCTTCCAAATGCCTCCCAACACCTTAGACCAATTCTATTTGCTGACGACACAACCTTCATTTACTCCAGTCCTGACCCCTTGCTCTAAATGCCACAGTAAATACCGAGCTTAATAAAGTCCATCTTTGGCTAATTGCCAACAAACTCACCCTTAACATTGACAAAACTTTCTATATTCTGTTTGGCAATAAATCCTCTAACCAAATAAATCTCAAGATTAACAATACCCAAATTTGTAACAAATTAGATGGCAAATTCCTTGGCGTTCTCATTGATCACAAGCTTAATTTCCAGGGACACATTCTAAATATATCAAAAAAAGTTTCAAAAACTGTTGGCATTCTTTCTAAGATCAGATATTATGTACCCCGCCCTGCCCTGGTGACTCTCTATTACTCCCTCATCTATCCATATCTCAACTATGGTATTTGTGCTTGGGGTTCTACTACCCAAAATCATTTACGTCCTCTAATTACTCAACACAAAGCTGCTATTAGGACAATATCCAACTCTGGCCCCAGACATCACTCGGTACCCCTACTCAAATCTCTCAATATGTTAGATATTAAGTCACTGCACATTCTCTCATGTGTATTATACATATATAAAACGCTGAACTGTAATGCCAATCCTGACCTTAAAAGCTTCATTGAAAGCTGTAACAGAACCCATGAGCACCACACCAGAAATAAATACAGTTTTGATATTCCAAGAGTACGACTTAACCAAACTAGAAATGCTCTACAAATCAAGGGACCCAGAATGTGGAATGACCTTCCCAACCATGTTAAAGACTGTACCTCTCTCAACCAGTTTAAGATTAAAACTAAACACTACCTGATAAACTCCCTGTAACCTACCTTACCCCTCTATTGTCAACCCATGTCTTATTTTTTTTTTTATTCAACGCTGTTTGTCTACATATTGTATTTGTGCTGCTTTTCAGTCATGTTCCCCCCTTTTTTTTGTACCTTTATTTGTATCTGTTCTCATAACATTTTATTCTTTTTGTTCAATTAGTATTAAGTTTTAGATATTAATGTTTTCTTGCCCGAAACGCATTGCGTAATAGTGGCTTTAGGCATTGTATGTACTAGCTCTATCTATAAATCGATCCACTTATGTAAAATCTCTATGTATGTACCTTTCCTGAATAAACATATTTATTTATTTATTTATATATTTTATTAGTTGCATCTTTGCAGTACTGGCATGCTACTCAGCCATGTTACACACCTACTTGGATATTGTGGTACAGCAGTTGCTCTGTAAACATTAGTTAATAAATTAAGGTCCCCCCACTCCTGGTTTGTTTTCTCCCCGATCAGAATATGGTAATTACAATCTTGTAAAGCCACTATAATACGCGCAGCGTTTCGGGCAGGTCCTTAATCTAAGAAAATTTTATGTATAATAATTTTTTTATTCAGGAAAGGTACATACATAAAGTGACTTTACAAAACTAGGTGACAAGGGGGTTATTTAGTTGAGTCATTGGGAGTGATAATAAGGTATGACAACCCACATTGGTTTAGGAAAGTGTTGAGGTTATACTCATTTGCAATTGTAAACATTTTACCCTGTTGATGTTTTCCTAAACTTTAATCAAGCCATCTCTACCGAAGCACTGATGAATCGCGTATGGGTTTTGATGACGGATTTGACGCAGGAGGTAGAGGAGGTGCTGTCTTGTTCTAGTCAAGCACTCGTTTATGTAGATTCCTTTCGCTTGGGATGCAGTTGTTGGGACAAGATGAGATTTAGTGCACTGGGAGGCCAATTTCAGTCGAATTTTCCGCTGGTTTTGTCCTGATGGGTTGGTTTTGCCTCCTCGGTAGGCAGCAATAATGTCTTTTGTTGTAGAGAGACACGCAATTCATTTTTAAAAAGAGCCTGAAACAATTCCAATACACTTTTCACCTTCGCTTTCCACTGTAATAGGCCAAGAAACTTGCCATCATTTTATTACTGATGTTAATGCTTGTCTATCTGGACCATAATGTTGTTATGTCACATCCTGGACCATAATGTTTGTGAATAATGAATTTCAAAAAGTCCACTTATGGATGTCAACTAACAAAACTAACATTAAACATCGAACAGACCCCCCTTACTACATCTTCTTTGGAAGCAAATCATCAAATGCAGTTCAACTACAGATAGACAACACTAAAATCAGTAATAAAAATGAAGGAAAATTAATTGGCCTATTCCTAGACAAGAGACTCAACTTCAGCACCCACATTCAACCACATAAACTAAGAAAGTCTCTAAGACAGTTGGTATGTTCTCCAAAATCAGATATTATGTTCCTAAATCTGCCCTCCTCGCCACTATTATGCATTAATCTACCCCTATCTTATTATGGTATCTGTGGCATGGGGGCTTACCACTGCAAACCACCTTAAGCCATCATCACCCAGCAATTATCAGCTATCAAAACTATAACTATCTCCTGCTTCACACCACACTCAGCTCCCTTGTTTAAATCCCTAACTTGCTAAATATTAACTGCACTCCACACATTTTCTTGTGTCAACTACATTTACAAAGCCCTGTTCTTAAAGCAAACCATGCTCTGAAACTCACCCTGGACAGATATAATAGGACCAATTATCACCACACCAGAAATAAATTATCTCTTTGATACTCCCAGGGTCAAACTTAATCTGTGTAAACACTCTATGCAAATTAAGGGAATTAGTCTATGGAACTCACTCCTAGTGAATTGAAAAACTGTAAAACTTTTTGCCTTATTTAAAGTGCCAAACCAAAAATAGTACCTAATTTCATCTTCTTAGTTCTCCTACACTGAGCTTTATTTTTGCTATGTACCTAGTGTTAGCCAATCTCCTAATTTTTATGTATTTAACCCAAACAACCTTATCATTGTGTTCCATTGCTGTCTTCTTTTATGCTAGCCATATGCTGTATTGTGCCTACCACATTTTGTCAACTACCCTTCAAGCTGTCATTGCAATTAATCTTGGCTACCTATGTGCTTTAACATATTGTACCTACAATTTTCTATCATCTTTTTTTTTCTTGCCATGGAACTGTTATCATTTTTTTATAAATTTTTGCAAAGTATTTACCTACTTGCAATCTGCTATAGACAATTTTATAACTGCTGCTGATAATGTCAACTGGGAGTCAGAGTTAGGTAACATAGGGGACATCAACCTAGCAGTACAATCTTTTCTACAAAAAACGCTAGCCTTTATAACACCCACTGTCCTATGCTTACAAAACAAGTCACTACCAAAAGGATTAACAATCCCTGGCTTACCAAGGGAATATGTAAATCCATTAATAAAAAAACATGACCCTTGAGAAGAAGTATAGGGTTTAGGAACCGTCTCCAAAGGATTCTCAAAGAATTACTCTTAACTGCTATCTAAGATAATGAGACGAGCCAAAGCTAAATACTACGAAGATAATTTTACCCAATAAAGAGCAACATTAAAAAAAAACTTGGGAGCACCAATTTCACAAATCTTGAGATCAAAGAAGATTTTAAACAAACAACCAACACGCTGTGTCTAATAACGATGGCAGCTTTCAGCCTCTGATTCTGGTATTGAGTTCAATAGGTTCTCTCTTCTTCCATTGGGTCACCCTTTGCAAATGATATTCCATTTTCTAGTACTGATGTTAAGGACTACCTTACAGGTAACTATCCACAGTCTCTGTACCTAAAGCCTACTAATTCCACTGAGTTCAATGAGATAATCCTTTCCCTTAAAACCAAGTCTAGTGCCCTTGAGGAGATTCCGACATTAATTTACAAAAAAGCCTCCAGATCCTTAGCCCCTGCAATTCATTGCTCTTCAACAAGTCACTTGAACTCCAAACCTTCCCAGATATTCTAAAAAAAAGCGAGAGTAACCCCTGCCACAAATGTGGTGATCCCACAGATGTTAACAACTCAGACCATTTCAATCCTGCCTAACTTATCAAAAATTTTGGAAAAACTAATCTACAAGCAGCTTTACCTTATCTAGCCAAGACACAATATACTTAGCTCTTGCCAATATGGCTTCAGACCTAAAAAAAGCACTAACGATGCACTTATTAGTATGATTAACTTAATCATGCAGCTCCTGATAAAAATGAGTTCCCTGCTTGGTTATTTGTGGACCTGCGTAAGGCTTTTGACACTGTGAACCACCAAAACTTCTTCTTAAATTCATCATTATGGAGTCAGAGGACTCTCCCTGCAAATACCTCAAATCTTACCTTCTGACAGACTCCAGTATGTTTCTGTGAACATTTCAATTTCTCCTCCCTACCCATCAACATTGGTGTTCCTCAGGGCAGCATACTTGGCCCTCTCCTCTTTCTCATCTACATTAATGACCTTCCAAATGCCTCCCAACACCTTAGACCAATTCTATTTGCTGACGACACAACCTTCATTTACTCCAGTCCTGACCCCCTTGCTCTAAATGCCACAGTAAATACCGAGCTTATATAAAGTCCATCTTTGGCTAACTGCCAACAACTCACCCTTAACATTGACAAACTTTCTATATTCTTTTGCAATAAATCCTCTAATCAAATAAATCTCAAGTATAACAATACCAAATTTGAACAAATTAGATGGTAAATTCCTGGCGTTCTCATTGATCACAAGCTTAATTTCCAGGGACACATTCTAAATATATCAAAAAAGTTTCAAAAACTGTTGGCATTCTTTCTAAGATCAGATATTATGTTCCCCGCCCTGCCGTGGTACTCTCTATTACTCCCTCATCTATCCATACCTCAACTAATGGTATTTGTGCTTGGGGTTCTACTACCCAAAATCATTTACGTCCTCTAATTACTCAACACAAAGCTGCTATTAAGACAATATCCAATCTGGCCTCAGACATCACTCGGTACCCCTATTCAAATCTCTAATATGTTAGATATTAAGTCACTGCACATTCTCTCATGTGTATTATACATATATAAAACGCTGAACTGTGTAATGCCAATCCTGACCTCAAAAGCTTCATTGAAAGTTGTAACAGAACCCATGAGCACCACACCAGAAATAAATACAGTTTTGATATTCCAAGAGTACGACTTAACAAACTAGAAATGCTCTACAAATCAAGGGACCCAGAATGATGTGGAATGACCTTCCCAACCATGTTAAAACTGTACCTCTCTCAACCAGTTTAAGATTAAAACTAAACACTACCTGATAAATTCCCTGTAACCTACCTTACCACTCATTGTCAACCCATGTCTTATTTTTTTTTTATTCAACGCTGTCTACCTATTGTATTTGTGCTGCTTTTCAGTCATGTTCCCCCTCCCCCTTTTTTACTTTATTTGTATCTGTTCTCAATACATTTTATTCTTTTTGCTCAATAGTATTAAGTTTAGATATTAATGTTTTTCTTGCCCGAAACGCATTCGTAATAGTGGCTAGGCATTGTATGTACTAGCTCTATCTATAAATCCACTT
>WNGS01010322.1:0-11732 GCA_020271785.1 Procambarus virginalis
CTCTGACCAAACTAAAGTCCAAGGGTAACGAAGGACACTACAGCCGAATTGAAAACAAGGTCAACAAGTTGATTGAAACTGTGAATGCCAAGAAATCCGGACTCCACCTGCCAAAGATTATTGGAGAATATAAACCTGGATATGCGTATGGAAACGTCAAGACGCATAAGCCTGGAAACCCACTTCGGCCATTATCAGCCAGATACCCACACCCACGTACAGACTGGCGAAACGACTCAACGGCTTACTGACTCCTTATGTCCCGTGCAACTTCAGCCTGAAATCCCCGAAGGAATTTGTTGACTTACTGCGGGGAACACGGGCTACAGGGATAAGAGCCTCGTTGGACGTAGAATCACTGTTCACCAACGTACCTGTGGATGAAACAATCGGGATGATAGTGGACCGAGTGTATCGAGACCCGGCCTGTACTCCCCTTGACATGCCAGAAAATATCCTGAGGAAACTACTCCAAGCTTGTACTAAGGAGGCACCCTTCTTGAGCCCGGATGGGCACATGTATAAGCAAGTAGATGGGGTCGCCATGGGTTCTCCCCTAGGCGTCCTGTTTGCAAACTTCTACATGGGTACTATCGAGGAAAAGTCTTAGTCGACTTAACTTGAAACCGGCCATATACTGCAGGTATGTTGACGACATTTTTACACAGGTACCTGATGTCAGACATCTGCAGGAGCTGAAAGAAGCGTTTGAGCAGAATTCTGTGTTACGTTTCACTTACGAGATGGAGAAGGATGGGAAGCTGCCCTTTCTAGATGTAACAGTCATGGAAAGGAGCGGAGGTTTCCACACTGCAGTCTACACTAAGGAAACAAACATAGGAATGTGCCTAAATGCCAACAGTGACTGCCCAGATAGGTACAAGAGGAGTGTTGTTAACGCTTATGTCGACCGTGCTCTCAGCCACAGCTCAGAATGGAAGCAAGTCGACGAAGAACTCTGTAGGGTAAGGCAGGTCCTAGTCAACACGGCTTCTCCAATGGTTTCATTGAAGACATCATAAGAAGGAAAGTAAACGCCATGCAACCTCTGAAGAAACAACTAATACAACACCTACCCCTATTAGACTATTTTACAGGAACTTCTCTCCACCGCTCATAAAACGGAGGAAAGGGTCCTGAAAGATATTGTTATAGAAATGTTATCCCTACAGACAAAAATCAGAAGATACAACTAACGATTTACTATAAAACCAAAAAAAACAGCCAGCCTACTAATGAAAAACTCTCCAGACACGGAGCAGAACGCCCTAAAAGAGACAAGTCGTCTATGCCTTTAAATGTCCACTTGGGGACTGTAACCCCAAAAAACTCAGTATATAGGCAAGACAACAACATCTCTTTCCAGGCGTTTAACGATGCATAAGCAACAGGGCTCCATTAAGGAACATATACTCTCTTCCCACAACCAAACCATCACCAGAGAAATCTTAACAAATAACACAGAAATCATCGATAGGTACAGCGATAGCAGGCGGCTTGACATCTGCGAGGCACTACACATCAAGAAGTCAACACAGCAATCAACAGTCAATTAATGCACAACTATATTCTACCCACTTCAAGACCCCGCTCCAATATAGAAGCATCAAGAAATATGGGCCAATAGGCCCTTCCGCAGTTACTTCCATTCATACCTTCATTTACCCAGTTAATATCCAGTAATATCCATTGTTTTCGTGTTCTGTCCTTTGTTGAAAGTTTTGTTCACCTCATTAAAAACTGTTGTAACATATCACCTCACCCAAAACGCGGGTATAAAATGAAAGATGAAAGCTGTTTAAATCATAGCATAGTAAAGAACTGTTAGTGCTTTAAGGTTATAGTTGTGTGTGAAAACTAAAAGTCTTTGAAAATGTAATTAGTTATTACGAAACGCGTTCAAGTGTCGCGTCAACTAAGAATAAGAAGAATTTTGGAGAATTGATTTTTCATTTACCGTCATCAGTAAAAACAACATAAGGAAAATTGAGAAAATTCGTGTTAGAATTATTAATCTTACTTTTTCGGTCATATTTAATAACATATGTACAGGAAAGACTGCTACCAAATATACAATATAATATATATATATATTTAGTATACTTTGGTAGTCTTTCTTGTAAATTATGTTGTTAAATATGACCGAAAAAGTAAGATTAATAATTTAACACGAATTTTCTCATAGTTCTTATGTTTCTTTTTACTGTCGATGGTAATTGAAAATCAATTCTCCAAAATTCATTTTTATTTCTAGTCTGACGCAACGCTTGAACGCGTTTCGTAATAACTTATTACATTTTTAAGACTTTAGTTTACACACACAACTGTAACCTGGAAACACTAAACAGTTTTTACTTATACTAACACTAACACTTATCCGTCTTACATATACTCGCACTTGGGTGAGGTGATATGGTGCAACAGTTATGGATGAGGTGAACAAATTGGTGAACAAAGGAAGACAGAACACGAAACAATGGTATTAGTTGGATATGAGACATTAAGATGGAAGTACTGCAAAGGGCCTATTGGCCCATACTTTCTCTTGATGCTTCTATATTGGTCGGAGCCTTGAAGTTGGTAGAATATAGTTGTGCATTAATTGGCTGTTGATTGCTGGTGTTGAAGTTTTTGATGTGTAGTGCTTTGCAGATGTCGAGCCGCCAGCTATCGTTGTACATATCGATGATTTCTGTGTAGTCTGTTAAGACTTCTCTGGTGATAGTCTGGTTGTGAGAGGAGATTATGTGTTCCTTTGTGGAGCCCCGTTGCTTATGCATTGTTAATCGCCTGGAAAGAGACGTTGTTGTCTTGCCTATATACTGAGTTCTTTTGGGCTTACAGTCCCCAAGTGGGCATTTAAAGGCATAGACTCGTTGTTCTCTTTCAAGGTAGTTTGCTTTATGTCTGGAGAGTTTTTCATGAGTAGGTTGGCCGTTTTTCTTTTGGTTTTATAGTAAATCGACAATAGTATTTTCTGATTTTGGTCTGTAGTGATAACGTTCCTATCAACAATATCTTTCAGGACCCTTTCCTCCATTTTATGAGATGTCGAGAACAAGTTCCTGTAAAATAGTCTAATAAGGGGGTACCTGTGTTGTATTAGTTGACTCTTCAGAGGTTGCATGGCGTTTTATCTTTCTTCTTATGATATCTTCAACAAAACCATTAGAGAAGTAGTTGGTGACTTGGACCTGCCTTACCTTACTGAGTTCCTCATCGTCTTACTTCCTTCCTGAGCTGTGGCTGAGAGCAAAGTCGACGTAATCATTGACAACACTCCTCTTGTACCTGTCTGGGCAGTTACTATTTTCATTGAGGTACATTCCTATGTTTGTTTCTTTAGTGTAGATTGCTGTGTGGAAGCCTCCACCCCTTTCCGTGACTGTTACATCTAGAAAGGGCAGCTTCCCATCCTTCTCCATCTTGTAAGTGAAACTCAACACAGAATTTCGCTCGAATGCGTCCTTTAGCTCCTGCAGACGTCTGACATTAGGTACTTGTGTAAAAATGTCGTCAACATACCTGCAGTATATGGCAGGTTTCAAGTCCATGTCAACTAAAAACATATGTTCAATGGTGCCCATGTAGAAGTTCGCAAACAGGACACCTAGGGGAGAACCCATGGCGACCCCATTTACTTGCTTATACATGTGCCCATCTGGGCTCAAGAAGGGTGCCTCTTTAGTACTTTAGTACTTTAGTTTAGTACTTCTCTTGACATACCAGAAAATATTCTAAGGAAAGTACTCCAAGCTTGTACTAAAGAGGCACCCTTCTTGAGCCTTGATGGGCACATGTATAAGTAAGTAGATGGGGTCGCCATGAGTTCTCCCCTAGGTGTCCTGTTTGCGACTTCTACATGGGTACCATCGACCAGAAGGTCTTTGTTGACATGACTTGAAACCCGCCATATACTGCAGGATGTTGACGCCACTTTATATGTTGACATTTTATATGTTGATGACATGTATATATATATATATATATGTATATATTTGTTGTACCTAGTAGCTAGAATGCAGCACTCGGCCTACTGTGCAAGAGTCGTTTTGCCTAATAAGCCAAGTTTTAATAAATCTCTATATTTTTCTCTTTTTTTTCTCATGAAATGATAAAGCTATCCATTTCATTATGCATGAGTTCATTTTTTAATTTGAGTTAAAACTAACAAAGATATACGATCGAACCTAACCAACCCTACCTAACCTACCTAACCTATCTTAATATAATCTAAACTAACACAACTAGGTCATTAATTTGTGTTATAAATATAATATAATAATTATAATTAAAATAAACTAACTGGAAACATTTTATTGAAAATAAAGAAAATATTTATATTCCTATATTTCATATATATATATATATATAATATATATATATATATATATATATATATATAATATATATATAATTATATATATATATATATATATATGTCGTACCTAGTAGCCAGAACGCACTTCTCAGCCTACTATGCAAGGCCCGAGAGACAGGTCAGGTCAAATAACAGTAGTGATGAAGAGATGAGTAGTATTTTTAATAAATATTTGTATCTGTATTTACTAAAGAGGAACTTAACAATATGCCTTCAGCCCAACAAGTCTATGTGGGTGGGGACGAGGACAGGTTGACGAGTTTAGCAGTTACCAGGGAGGATGTTCTTAAACAAGTAAAACTCAAACCAAACAAATCCCCAGGGCCGGATGAAGTGTTTGCCAGAGTGCTGAAAGAATGCAAAGAGGAGCTTTGTGACCCACTGTCAATCATATTTAATAAATCAATAGAGTCAGGCAGAGTGCCAGAGTTTTGGAAAGTTGCTAATGTGATACCAGTTTTAAGAAAGGAGATAGATCACTTGCGTCTAACTATCGACCAATTAGCCTAACGTCTATTGTGGAAAGTTACTCGAATCTATAATAGCAAATAAAATTCGTCTTCATCTTGAAAAACATAAATTAATAATTGAGTCGCAACATGGTTTTATAAATGGCCGTTCATGTTTAACAAATTTGTTATCTTTTTATTCTAGCATAGTTGAGGCAGTTGATAGTGGTAAGGATTGTGATGTTGTGTACCTTGACTTTAGCAAAGCTTTCGATACAGTGCCACATGAAAGACTGATTAAAAAGATAGAGGCTCATGGTATTGGGGGTGCTATATTAAGCTGGATTAGGGCATGGCTATACCAAAGGAAACAGAGAGTTAGTATAAATGGAGTCAAGTCAGAGTGGGAAAATGTTGTAAGTGGAGTGCCTCAAGGCTCTGTCTTGGGACCTCTGTTGTTTATAATATATATAAATGATTTAGATTCAGGTTTGAGTAGCAACATTTGCAAATTTGCCGATGATACGAAATCGGTAGGGAAATTAATTCGGAGGAGGACTCACTATCACTTCAAGTTGATCTAGATAGGGTTTGAAATGGTCAAAGGACTGGCAGATGCAGTTTAATGCTGATAAATGTAAAGTTCTGAGGCTAGGTAATGATGATAGAGTTACAAGATACGAGCTAGATGGTGTTGAGATTGCGAAGTCGGATTGCGAAAGGGATCTGGGAGTTATAATTAGTAAGAATTTAAAACAAAAGGATCAATGCATAAATGTTCGTAATAAGGCAAATAGGACACTCGGATTTATTAATCGCAGCGTAAGTAACAAGACACCTGGTGTGGTTCTCAAGCTATATCTTGCTCTGGTTAGGCCCCATTTAGATTATGCAGTTCAGTTTTGGTCGCCATATTATAGAATGGATATAAATTCACTTGAACGTGTCCAGCGTAGGATGACTAAGTTAATTCCCCAAATTAGAAATCTTTCATATGAAGAAGATTAACAAAGCTTAATTTGCATTCACTGGAAAGGCGAAGAGTTAGGGGTGACATGATAGAGGTTTACAAGTGGATGAATGGACATAACAAGGGGATATTAATAGGGTATTGAAAGTATCAACACAGGACAGAACGCGAAACAATGGGTATAAATTGGATAAGTTTAGATTTAGGAAAGACTTGGGTAAATACTGGTTCAGTAACAGGGTTGTTGATTTGTGGAACCAATTGCCGCGTAACATTGTGGAGGTGGGGTCCCTCGATTGTTTCAAGCATGGGTTGGACATGTATATGAGTGGGATTGGGTGGTTATAAATAGGAGCTGCCTCGTATGGGCCAATAGGCCTTCTGCAGTTACCTTTGTTCTTATGTTCTTATGTTCTTATATATATATATATATATTATATTATATATAATATAGATATATATATATATATATCTAAATATATTATATATATATATATATATGTATTTATATATATATATATATATATATAATATATATATAGATATATATAATATATATATATATATACATATATTGTACCTAGTAGCCAGAACGCACTCGGCCTACTATGCAAGGAACGAACGCAACTTAGAAAATATATTATAGTCATCAAATTTATATATAAATTATATATAAATATTAAATATCGCATATAGTCCTGGGGACCATTCAGGCTTGTTCGCATTTGTGTTCCTCACGTGTGCCCCAAAGAATGAGGTGATTTGATAAAATGCTATGCGCAAGATTACCACCCGAGTGCCGGTGGGGAAGTGGTTCAAATAGCTTCGGCTATCACTTCCTTATGTCCGGTCGTGATGGTCAAGCGGATTAAGGCGTCCTGTAGATACCAGTTGCATTGTTCCTGGCAATATGGGTACGAGTCACTTCTGGGGTGTGAGTTTTCATTCGCATATAGTCCTGGGGTCCATTCAGGCTATTCACATTTGTGTTCCTCACGTGTGCCCCAAAGAATGAGGTGATTTGATAAAATGCTATGCCCAAGATTACCATCTGAGTGCCGGCGGGGAAGTCGTTCAAATAGCTTCAGCTATCACTTCATTATGTCCGGTAGTAATGGTCAAGCGGATTAAGGCGTCCTGTAGATACCAGTTGCATTGCTCCTGGCAGTATGTGTTTGAGTCACTTCTGTGTTGTAAGTTTTCAGTCGCACATAATCCTAGGGACCATTCAGGCTTGTTCGCATTTGTGTTCCTCACGTGTGCCCCAAAGAATGAGGTGATTTGATAAAATGCTATGCCCAAGATTACCATCCGAGTGCCGTCGGGGAAGTGGTTCAAATAGCTTTGGCTATCACTTCCTTATGTCCGGTCGTGATGGTCAAGCATTAAGGCATCCTGTAGATACCAGTTGCTTTGCTCCTGGCAGTATGGGTTCCAGTCACTTCTGGGGTGTGAGTTTTCAGTCGCGTATAGTCCTGGGGACCATTCAGGCTAGTTCGCATTTGTGTTCCTCAAGTGTGCCCCAAAGAATGAGGTGATTTGATAAAATGCTATGCCCAAGATTACCACCTGAGTGCCGGCGGGGAAGTGGATCAAATAGCTTCGGCTATCACTTCCTTATGCCCGGTCGTGATGGTCAAGCGGATTAAGGCGTCCTGTAGATACCAGTTTCGTTGCTCCTGGCGGTATGGGTTCGAGTCATTTCTGGGGTGTGAGTTTTCAGTCGCATATAGTCCTGGGGATCATTCAGGCTTGATCGCAATTGTGTTCATCACGAGTGACCCAAAGAATGAGGTAATTTGATAAAATGCTTTGCCCAAGATTATCATCCGAGTGTCGGTGGGGAAGTGGTTCAAATAGCTTCGGCTATCACTTCCTTATGTCTGGTCGTGATGGTCAAGTGGATTAAGGCGTCCTGTAGATACCAATTGCGTTGCTCCTGGCAGTATGGGTTCGAGTCACTTCAGGGATGTGAGTTTTCAGTCGCACATAGTCCTGGGGACCATTCAGGCTTGTTCAAATTTGTGTTCCTCACGTGTGCCCCAAAGAATGAGGTGATTTGATAAAATGCTATGCCCAAGATTATTATCCGAATGCCGGCGGGGAAGTGGTTCAAATAGCTTCGGCTATCACTTCCTTATGTCCGGTCGTGATGGTCAAGCGGATTAAGGCGTCCTGTAGATACCAGTTGCGTTGCTCCTGACAGTATGGGTTCGAGTCACTTCTGATGTGAGTTTTCAGTCGCATATAGTCCTGGGGACCATTCAGGCTTGATCGCATTTGTGTTCCTCAGGTGTGCCCCAAAAAATGAGGTTATTTGATAATATGCTCTGCCCAAGATTTCCATCCGAGTGCCGGTGGGGAAGTGGTTCAAATAGCTTTGGCTATCACTTCCTTATGTCCGGTCGTGATGGTTGTTGGAAATTTCCAACACTAATAAACTACTATTGTATTATAATAAATCATCATCATTATATACTAACTACAGTAGTTATTAATCTCACTAACAGTAGTGTCAACATAAATTAAGCCATTTCATCTGCGTATTAGAGCTAGAATTCTCAAGAAATCGAGTAGCAACATTGCGTCAGATAATGTCTAGTTAGACACGTATTACCAATGTGTTAGAGAATTGAATGTGGTTCTCTAAAATTATCAGTATTCCGGGTAATAATTACCTACGGATAATATGACTCGCGATAATCTAAACCCGAGAGTTATTAACTGAAATTGTTATCAAGTAACAGTTTTATCTGTTATGTGCGAATGCTATGGAGAATAAAAATCATCTCCATTTCTCGTTTAAGACCATTAAACGAGAATATGATAATATTTAAGTCTTTATAATTGCAACCCAGTTCTCATTAACGTATTACATCCATAATTGCGTGGAAAAGAATTGTTCGTGATTAATCATTTCTGTTGTGAATGCGAGAGACGGGTTGAGGGAAGGCGGAGACGCCATTACACTCGAGGCATCCCTGGCGTGAAGAGTGGCGAGGCACGTGGTAGTGACTGGGGAGTTTTTATCGACAAGAATTACGTTGATACCCGGTTAACAGTTAACAATTACTTATCCACGTGTTCTATAGTGCCCGGCCAGTTAATAACGCGTCAACAATTGAAGCCACGACCCGTAATTACACGTACACAGCAGTGGACGCCTTTGACTGTCTGATGCGATTTCGGCAGACCTTAGTATTTGATACGCTCATGTTAAGTATATTTCTAATTTTGATGCATCATTTTGGGTGGTATATTTGTGAGTAGTCTGTCGTTATACAGCAAGGATACCTAATACACAACGTTAGTTGAATTTCAACAACTTCTCCGTTTTCATGAATATTTGAAATAAATCGTAGCCTAATCAAATGCTACTAAATTTCTCTGATTTCAGCGTGTATACGAGGAGTCGACAAGTTGTTTCTCATCATTCGTGATATTCACCTTGGGTTCCTTCTTTATTGGGATCCTGTGACCACGAGGACGAATGACGAAATGGCGTTACAGAAATTGTCTTACAGCTAAGACATTTTTTCGTACAAATTTATCTAATATTATTGGTAATTTCTATATAATTCATATAGGATCTTTACATTGAATAAATTATTGCCAGAAATGAGGATTTGGTAATTAATGTGTTTTGCTCTGACTGTTGCTCAGTAATTCATAATCTTTAATATTCATTATTTGAGTTATCATAGTCTTGAATCTATTTTAGTTTAGATTTTATGTTATTAACTCAACAATGAACTAGTGACGAACCACACTGGTTTCTAGATATATATGAACTTCTAGAAATACCCCCCCAAAAGTTGATATTTGAGGCTTTGATTAATTAATTAATAATACAGTCTATTCATTATTTTGAAGTGATTTTTTATTTAATTAGTTTCCATAGACACTGGTTCTCTAGTGTCATTCTAATGATCACTATTATTCGTTTTCCCTCTTTTCTCAAAAGTGGGTGGTCCTTCGATGTATTTAGATATAATAATTAAATAATTTAATATATGAGTTCAAGCCCCAGATACCCAACAATGGTCAAGCGGATTATGGCATCCTGTAGATACCAATTGCGTTGCTCCTGGCAGTATGGGTTCCAGTCACTTCTGGGGTGTGAGTTTTCATTCGCATATAGTCCTTGGGTCCATTCAGGCTTGTTTGCATTTGTGTTCCCCACGTGACCCAAAGAATGAGATGATTTGATAAAATACTATGCCCAAGATTACCATCCGAGTGCCGGCGGGGAAGTGGTTAAAATTGCTTCGGCTATCAATTCCTTATGACCGGTCGTGATGGTCAAGCGGATTAAGGCGTCCTGTAGATACTAGTTGCGTTGCTACTGGCAGTATGGGTTCGAGTCACTTCTGGGGTGTGAGTTTTCAGTCGCATATAGTCCTGGGGTCCATTCAGGCTTGTTCGCATTTGTGTTCCTCAGGTGTGCCCCAAAGAATGAGGTGATTTGATAAATGCTATGCCCAAGATTACCATCTGAGTGCCAGCGGGGAAGTGGTTCAAATAGCTTCGGCTATCACTTCCTTATGTCCGGTCGTGATGGTCAAGCGGATTAAGGCGTCCTGTAGATAGCAGTTGCGTTGCTCCTGGCAGTATGGGTTTGAGTCACTTCTGGGGTGTGAGTTTTCAGTCGCATATAGTCCTGGGGACCATGTTGTGTGAAAATTTCAAAGCAATAGATGAAGAACTTTCAGAGATTACAGTGTGTGTTGCTCTTACGTGTAACAGATGTCGCTGTTTTACAAAAAAAAAAAAAAAAAATAGAAATTTCCTGTCACAGGTGTGGCCTGTATATAGTAGGTATTTAAAAACATGCGCCTATTCCAATGCAACGTTGTGTCAAAATTTCAAAGCAATCGGTAACGAGGTTTCTAAGATTTCCCTCACATGAAAAACACTTTAAAAACACAGTTTTTCAGATAAAGCAGGTTTTTTCCAGTCACAGACATGACATCTATATAATATGCATATAAAAACCCGCTCGGATGCGAATGAAAAGTTGTGTGAAAATTTCTAAGCAATCGGTGAAGAACTTTCAGAAATTAGCGATTTTGAACAAATGAGTATTTCCATAATTATTTATATAGATTTATTATTTCGTTGAAAACGACAGAAAGTTTTATGAATCTGGCATGAATATTCTCGACATTCCTTATGTTTTTCTGCACTGAAGCAGGAAGATAAAAAATTAACTCTCCAAAGTTCATTTTTACATATTATGTGGGTCTGACGCCTGGTGATACGTTTTGTAAGGTCTCGCCTCACATTCTCAAAGGCAAATTCTTCTGTGTTAACACCTGATTATATCCTCTAATGGTGAGGTAATACGTGACATGGATGAATGACATACATGGGGTCCTATATAATGGGGTAATAAATTAAAAGTGTGGTCCGTGATCGTATAGTAGTTATTTCATTGCGTTGTGTGTTAAGAGTATGACATGTTTGCAGTTTATGTTCTGGTTGCTCCCATTCCTGTTGCACAGTCATTCGGTCCAGCTTTTGTATTGGCCCGGGTTGAAGTGAGTAGAGTGTAACTGAGTATTAGCTGGTTATTGATTGCTGGTCTAGATTTCTTGATATGCAGTGCTTTACTGATGTCTAATCTTCTATTGTCAATGTATCTATCAATTATTTCGGTGTTGCTCGTCAAAATATCCCTGATGATCGTCTCGTTGTGGGTGGCGATTATATATTCCTTGTTGGAGCCCTGTTGTTTGTGTATTGTTAAACACCTAGAGAGAGACGTTGTAGTCTTGCCTATAGAATAAGTTTGTTCGGGCTGACAATCCCCAAGTGGGCACGTGAAGGCGTAATCAACATTGGTTGCCTTCGCCTTGACGCCACTTTCAAGGCGTTTTTCTTGGTGTCGGGATAATTCTTCATTAGCAGGTTGGCAGTTTTCTTACTCATA
>WNGS01010323.1:44594-63150 GCA_020271785.1 Procambarus virginalis
TGTTCAGTGAATTCCTCAACTGTTGTATCTGGCGGTTTGTATATTAAAATAATAAGCAGATTCATATTTTCTACTTTGATTCCAAGTACCTCTACCACCTCATTGGACGAGTTCAGGAGCTCTGTGCATGCCAGCTCCTCTTTAATATACAGACCTACTCCTCCACTTGACCTAATTACTCTGTCACATCTATATAGATTATAATTTGTAATCCAGATTTCACTATCCATGTGGTCTTTTGTGTGGGTTTCTGTAAATGCCCCAAATATTGAGTTCGATTCTATTAGGAGGCCATTTATGAACTTAACTTTATTTCTTGTTTGGTTTCAAGCCTTGTATGTTTGCAAATATGAATGATTTCCCACATTGCGTGTCACTTCTGGTGGGCTTTGGTAGTTCTCCCCCCCACTCTATCCAGGTCCAGGGTGTGTTGTTTTGGAAGGGATTTATCCAGTTTTTGTAGTAGGACGGGTGTTGTGTGGTGTAGTACCTGTGTGCTTGTTGATAATTACTATTCCAGTCTTGTGGGTATCTCCCTTCCCCTCTGTAATCCTGTAGTGGTTCCATCTGACTGTTCCTCTCTCTTATATTTACTACTCTGTTTCTGCCTTCCTCTAAAAATTTCCAGTAGTGTCATATTGATCTTCCCGTCTATACCGCTGTGTACCTCTCACGTGGAATTCCGGGCACTGAAGATTGTAGCATTTTTTGTCCCTAATTGAAAATTGACATAATTTAGGGTGGAAGTATCTACACCCTGTTCCATAACGGCATGTACCCCTCACCAACATGTTCCTGCATTTTCGAGGATGTAGAAAATTGCATTTTGCTCCTAATTTTCCATATTTGCATATTCCTTTAGTGACGAATTTGCAAATATGTTCCGGTTTTGCGTTTTTCAAGATATTTATACTTGTGTCTGTCTTGTCTACCTCTTTATTGGAGCCATCTCCGTCTTTCGTCCCAATTCCTTCATTTATGCACTCTGTCTCACTGTTGCTCTCATCGTTTATATTACCTGGCTCTGCAATATTGCTGCTATTATGTACTACAATACCCTCTTCCTCTACACTACTGCTGCGGTTCTCTAAACTATCTGTTCCTGAGTTTTGGTCGTTATCCAATGTTGTCTTTTCCCAGTCCGCATATATCACTGGTAGGTTGTCTGTGAATGATAATCTCTGCGACTCGGGAATGTTTTTCATCAGTTTAGTTATGTTCTCTAACATTAATCAGTAATCTTTGCAGACCCAGTAAATTCCTTGCCTTTTTGTGCATCCTGGAGATAATTCTGTACATCCCAGGTGAAATCTTATGTTACAGATGCAACACTTGACGCCTACATTACGTTTTCCCAGTACTCCCGAACACTTGCCACACCTCTCCTTTGTCTGATGTATTGTATTGTATTTGTGCTTCACTGTATGGGTCACTTGTTGATGTCAGTCCTTTTAACTCTTTATATAATTATATGTATACATATATATATTTAATATTTACAATATTATATGTATACTGTATATTTGTAATATTATGTATGTTATTTTGTTCAAACTTTATGGAGGTATTTAGCGTAGGGTAGCGAAGCTGATCCCCGGTCGGTACAGGCGACCTGTTGTCCCAGGTTGATGCCATTAGTCCTCTGGTCCCCGCCATATGACCCCCCTCTCTCTCTCTCTCTTGGGGGTTTTCACCACCATCCCTGCCATGGCCGCTCTCGCATGCTTCCTTCCCATACCAATTCGTACCATGCCTTGTTTGATCTTGCTACGTGGACTAAGTACTTTCCTCCCTCCATAGGCACCTTGTTGATTCAGTAGAAGCCTCTGTTACTTTTAACCCCATCCATCTCAGTACGCATGTTGTTGCTGCTTCTGCTTGGGATGCAGCTGTCCACTTGGCGGCTTTGTCCTGCATTGGGGTGACCCCCTGTTCGGGTCTCCAAGAATGCTCAGTTAAGTGCCAGTGTTGGCACTGTTCTCCCACACCATGTTGCAACTGGTATTATAGGAACCTCAAGGACTGCCACGAGGATATTAAACATGTCCTCGAGGCCCAAGGCCATTCTGTTCTCCAAGTGGACACGTTCACGACCCCCCTCATGGCCGTCGCCGTCTGTCCCTTCGGCTTGTGAAAATTACCTTTGATGGTCAGACACTTCCGCTCTCTGTTATTCTTACTGGAGCCATATGCTCCATTCAGGAGTACATACCCTCTTCTCGGCTTTGTAATAAGTGCTGGAAGTTCGGACATGGTGCCCTTAAATGCTCCAGTATTCTTTATCTCTGCCCCATGTGTGGAAACGAAGGTCATTCTAAGTCGGAGTGCACTTCTCCCCAGGCTCGCTGCCTCAATTGCGGTGAGGCAACCCTACCTTCTCTCGCGTGTGTATACATTACAAACTTGAGGTAGCTGTCCTCAACTTGAAGCACTGGGAATGTTTGACTTTTCATGTGGCGAGGCGCCAAGTTCACCATCCCCTCTCCTCCCCCTTTTGCTGGGTTTTCTTACGCTCACGTGTTGCGCTCTTCCTCTCCTCGTCCTTCCCACCTTCCTCAGTCTCGCAACAGTTTTCCAGCCTTAAACCTGACACGCCCACCACCTCCTCCACTGTTCCTTACGTTCTGTCCCAAGGGTCCCCCCCTCCTGGTTCTCTGTCTGGGGTTCCCCTTCCTTATACCCAGTCTGCCATGTCTCCTGTGTCTTCTTTCTCATCTCCNAAACCTTCTTCTTAAATTACATCATTATGGAGTCAGAGGACACTCCCTGCAATACCTCAAATCTACCTTACTGACAGGCTCCAGTATGTTTCTGTGAATACTTCAATTTCTCCACCCTACAGATCACATTGGTGTTCCTCAGGCAGCATACTTGGCCCTCTCCTCTTTCTCATCTACATTATGACCTTCCAAATGCCTCCCAACACCTCAAACCAATGCTATTGCTGACGACACAACCTTCATTTACTCCAGTCCTGACCCCCTTGCACTAATGCCACAGTAAATACCGAGCTAAATAAAGTCCATCTTCGCTGGCTAACTGCCAACAACTCCACCCTTAACATTGACAAAAATTTTCTATATTCTGTTTGGCAATAAATCCTCTAATCAAATAATATCAAATAACAATACCCAAATTTGTAACAAATTGGCAAGTTCCTTGGCTTTCTCATTGACCACAAGCTGAATTTCCAGGGACACATTCTAAATGTATCAAAAAAAGTTTCAAAAACTGTTGGCATTCTTTCTAAGATCAGATATTATGTACCCCGACCTGCCCTGGTGACTCTCTATTACTCCCTCATCTATCCATACTCACCTATAGTATTTGTGCTTGGGGTTCTACTACCCAAAATCATTTACGTCTTCTAATTACTCAACACAAGCTGCTATTAGGACAATATCCAACTCTGGCCCCAGCATCACTCGGTACCCCTACTCAATCTCTGAATATGTTGATATTAAGTCACTGCACATTCTCTCATGTGTATCATACATATATAAAACGCTGAACTGTAATGCCAATCCTGAACTCAAAAGCTTCATTGAAGGTTGTAACAGAACCCATGAGCACCACACCAGAAATAAATACAGTTTTGATATTCCAAGAGTACGGCTTAATCAAACTAGAAATGCTCTACAAATCAAGGGACCCAGAAATGGAATGACCTCCCCAACCATGTTTAGACTGTACCTCTCTCAACCAGTTTAAGATAAAACTAAAACACTACCTATAAATTCCCGTAACCTACCTTACCCCTCTATCGTCACCCCATGTCTGTTTTTTTTTAATCAATGCTGTTTTTCAACCTTTGTATTTGTGCTGCTTTTCAGTCATGTTCCCCTTTTTTTTTATCTTTATTTGTATTTGTTCTCAACACATTTTATTCTTTATGTTCAATTAGTATTAGTTCTAGATATTAATGTTCTTCCTGCCCGAAACGCATTGCGTAATAGTGGCTTTAGGCTTGTATATACTAGCTCTACCTATAAATCGATCCATTAATGTACATCACTTGTATGTATGTACCTTACCTGTATTTAAATAATGCCATGCGACTTATATGTGGCGCATCAACTGCAACTCACTCCAATCCTCGGACTTTACGGGGACGGGCCTCACAGCTTAGCCACCAGACGAGACATAATGTGTGCCAACTATCTGTCACTCTATACCACTGCTCCCAGACACACCCATACAATACAAAATTAACCTACATAACCCCCCTCCCCAACCATTCACTCACAACGTTTCCTCACACGGGCTACAAATAACCCAATATAGACCTCTCCCTATTCCACAACTGTGAAACCCAACTTCCTGTCCCCCCTTCCACCTTGGCTTTATACAACTCCTAATGCAGCAATACAACTCGAGACAACATTCAAAAATCTGCACCACACTCGGCCATAGCCTCAGTCTTTGCCTCAACAATGAAAAATTGCTACCCAAACCCACAGAGATTTATACAGATGGGTCTCGCATCTTCATGTACAACGTACCATCGGTCACTTGCGCTGTATGGATACCGTAATACCATCTCAACAGGGATGGCGGTTACCAACCAACTATCTATTTTCACCGCGGAATTATATGCCTTGTATCAAGCTCTCCAAATCATCACAACATTACCAGTTGGGATATATACAATCTGTAGTGACTCCAAGAGCACGATTCAAGCAATTACGTACTCTTTGAAACATGCAAGGAGATTGTCTACCCTGCCTTCAAACTTCTTCACAAACATCAATTGAATGGTTTATGACCCTCTATCCAATGGGTCCCAGCACATGTGGTATTCTCCATAATGAACTTGTAGACACCTAGCCAAAGTGATGCAAACACGCCTCACCTTACCCGTCATCCAATTCCCCCATGTTGCCGTAAAGAGCCTTCAAAGATACCATCTCCCAGGATTTTGCAACAAACTGGAAACGTTATGCTCACCTTTGCACTATGGGTCCATTAAAAAGAAATGGGAACCTTGGAACATGTCTGATATAAAAGCAGAGAAATCGATGTAACGATGACCAGATTAAGGCTGGGACATACCAACTAGCAGCACGCAGCTCTAAGTACAGAACAGTTGAGTGGACTGCTACGCTTCGTGGCGAGTGGACGTGTTCGCTGCTCGCTCCGGCAGTTTGGTGGTTGTTGCCAGTTTTGGCCGTTTGGGGGCGTGTGTCTCTGCCCGCCTGTGCTGACGTGGCTGTGCACGATGGGGTCCCCCTCCCACCAATACTGCGGGCTCAGTCTGTGGGCTTCGAATTTCCAGCCGGGCTGGATACCCGGAGATCGCGCGGGTGTGTGAGATGCTGAATGTTCCTGTGATTGACATTTACGGAGTCGAGCTGGTGACGGCACGTCGAGTGATAGTAAAGTTCACTGCGGAGTTGGCATATCGCGACTTTTTCCGTCGTTACGAAGGGCGGACATTACCCCTGCAGGATGGTGCGGCACTGTTTCAATCTCTGATCGGAGTGGTGCCCTCACCTACGTCAGCGTGCATGGAGCTCCATTGGAGTTTCCGGAGGATCTGCTCCGGCGGTACTTCGGCCGTTTTGGCGCAGTGGTTAGTGTGCGGGTGAATGTGGTATCTTCGAGCCCACTTAAGGGTGTGAGGACGAACATTCGCACCCTGGGCATGAGGCTCGGGAGGTTATTCCGTCCTCTGTGCGTCTGATGGGTTACACCGTTCGTGTGTTTTACGCCCGCCAGCCTCGGACGTGTTATCGTTGTGGCCTGTTGGGCCATCAGGCTGCTGACTGTTCTGCGCCGGCCGCTGCACCCGTGAACCTCTTCAGTGAGGAGGATTTTCCACCGCTTCCTGTGGAGGAGGGTTCTGTGGATATGGACGACTCTCCGGCCGCGGATGTGCCCCTGTGTCGCCTGGTGCACCCCCTGTGGTGGTGGCTTCTCCTCCGGAGGTTGTGTCATCGCCTGGTGATCGTCCTGCTCCGACTAGTGTACCTGGGGTTCTTCAGCCTACCTTCTGCTCGAATCCCCCGTCTTCCTCTGCTGCATCTGACTCTGTCCCTGCACCCTCGACGTCTGTTCTGGCTGTGCTGAGTGCTGGGGTGGATCCGGCGCTTCCTCCTGTGTCTGGCCTGGTGCCCCATGTGGTTGAGGATGCTGCAGTACTGCGGCGTGCGGCGGTTCGCCCGGCTTGTGTTGCGCGTGTGTCTGAGTCGGCCTCCGGGTCTGATGATGTGCGGCCCGAGCCTAAACGTTCCCGGCGTTCGTCGTCTGCATGGGCAGACGTTGGCGATTTCGACGCTTGTGAGTCTGCCGGCGACAGAGGGGTGGCTACGGTTGCGTTGCGTACTACGGTGGCGGCGGAGGTGCATTTGCCAGAGGATGCCTGTGCCGGTATTTCGGCCTCCACTTCAGATATAGTGTCTGCGGTTCCTGCTTCGGATGCGTCGCCTGCCTCGGATGGCTCCGGTTCTTCGTGGGGGGTGTTACCCCCTGCTGAGGTCCGTAGTTAGCGGGGTGGCCTGGTGATGCTGTTGAAAAAGACTGCTCGCTCTGGAGATTCTGTGACCCCTGCCTCGGTCCCCGTTTCATCGACTGCGGCTTCGACGCCTCTTCCTTCTACAGCCATCTCTTCAGTGTCTCCTGCGGTCTCGGTGGAGGCATTGCCTTCTCGTTGCTTGTCCCCTGCTCCTGTGCGTCCGGCGACGCGGCCGTCTCGGCAGCCATCGTACGCTTCATCGGTGTCGTCTGCTACATCGGAGGGCGTGGCTTACGCTCCCCAGCCTCGTTATGCGACTTGCGCCTTTGAACTTCGGGACTGGCCGTTTCCGCCTGGTCTGGAGATTCCAGAGTTTATGCCGGGCCCGCGGCGGCTGGGGGGTCGTCCCCCCATCGACAGGGAGTATCTGATTTGGGAGGCCTATTAGAGAAAGTATCCTTGGGAGTTGTTCCCTGATAAGTATATTCCTGCCGAGGAGTTGGCTTTGCTTGACCAATGATTCCTTTATGTATTGTGGGTTGTGGGTTGTTTCCATTAATGTGCATGATTGTGTGGTGTGGGATCTCTGCACGCTCTCCAGGTCAGCAATTTCACCCGCAGTGAAAGGGGCTGTCATTGTGCAGCAGTACTCCACGCTTGTGCTCTCTAGAGTGGAGTACTGCTGCACAATGACAGCCCCTTTCACTGCGGGTGAAATTGCTGACCTGGAGAGCGTGCAGAGATCCTTTACTGCTAGAATCCACTCGGTAAAACATCTAAACTATTGGGACCGACTAAAGAGCCTAAATCTGTATTCCCTTGAGCGCAGGCGGGAGAGATACATAATAATTTACACGTGGAAAATATTAGAGGGGCTGGTCCCAAACCTGCACACAGAAATAACATCACATGAGACCAGAAGACATGGCAGGATGTGCAGAATACCCCCGTTGAAAAGCAGAGGTGCAACTGGTACTCTGAGAGAGAACTCTATCAACATCAGAGGCCCGAGACTGTTCAACACGCTTCCACTACACATAAGGGACATAACTGGCAAACCCCTCACAGTGTTCAAGAGAGAACTGGATAAGCACCTCCAAAGGATACCTGATCAACCAGGCTGTGACTCATACGTCAGGCTGCGAGCAGCCGCGTCCAACAGCCTGGTTGATCAGTCCAGCAACCAGGAGGCCTGGTCGATGACAGGGCCGCGGGGACGATAAGCCCCGGAAGCACCTCAAGGTATCCTCAAGGTGGGTCGGGTACGTGAGTGGGTGGGGCGGGTTTTGTTTCCCGGTCCCTGCGTGCTCCAGTTTGTGGTTGTGGGTTTATTTGTGTGCAGGTGGCATGTTCTTTAATTATGTGGTTTTTTGGTTGAATGATGTTGTTTGTGCGCTTGTTTGTGTAGTGCTGAGTGCCCTTCAGGCTGTTGGCGTGGCTCGGTCTGGGTATATGCTTTTGTCGTGGTTTGCCAGTGTGCTTCCTTTTGTTTGTTGTATACTTGTATTCCTTTTTTATTATTATTGTTATTGTTTTTGTTATTGTTATTATTATTGTTCTTTTTCGTTTTATGTTGGTGCCTCTCCGTGTGTGTTTGCGGTGCTGGTAGCCTTGTTCTGTTTATTTACTGTTTTAGGGTCATTTCTGTGTTGTGTTCCGCTATGTTGTTTTCATTGTTGTAATTTTGTTTTGTAATTTTTGTTGTATTTTGTTTTGTACTTTTTGTTGTTTTGTGGTCGGCCCTTCCGGCCGGCGTTTTTTTGTGCTTATGTACATGTGTCCTTTTTGTTTTTGCACGTGTGTGCTTTATTGTTCTGTTTGTTTGTTTTTATTGTACTTATAAGCATGCTTGCATGTAAAAATATAAATAATAAAAAAAAGTACAGAACAGACATCAATGAACTCTGTACTCACTGTCAATTGCCTGAAACAGTCGAACACTATCAGAAAGCTATAGCATCAATAGCTCTATCAAAACTCTTCCCACTCAAACATGCCTCCCAAGCCACCAAGCTCTATCTATACAAAACACTTATTCTCCCACTCCTAACATATGCACCGATCCCACTCTCAATAGCAGCACCAACTAATAGGAAGAAACTCCAGGTACCCAGAACAGGGCTCTGAGAGATGGGTGTTCGATACCCGCTGGCAGGACTTCACCACTAGTGAGGCCCTGCATGGGTGGGCGAACATCCCAGCTCTGAACATAACCTGGGATACTATGGGGAAGAAACAGATCAATAGAATTCTCACCTATCATGACAACTACGACGCGTTCCTCAGAAACGTCCTACGTAGACCCAGACATACGCACAACCTCTTTAACCTTATTGACGATCCGCCTCCTGCTCCGTCATTTACATGACCCCTCTCCTCTAAATACCACCACTCAAGTCACTTAACTTCCAACTATATAGCCTCCTAACTCTTCTCCCCCCTCTTTAGGGGGGGGGGGGACCTGCTAGCTCCCGTTTTCTGGTGCCCTGGGTGGGGCTCGATGCTGTTTAGCAAATCCAAGACCACATCTGGTGTGGGCCTCCATGGCACACACAGCTGAGGGCTGCTATCTCCGTGGGTGCTCAGAGAGACGAAATGTTGTCACAAAATCCGATTCCTTGCCTCCACTGTCTAGTCTGGTCATAATGATGTCAATGCCATGCAGCTGGGTCTAGCCCTGGCACTTTACCTTATACTGAAAACCCTTCCTCTCACCCCCACAAATTCTTCCCCTATCCCCACTTCCACGCTCACCCAAAGGGTATCTTGACCTATATTTAATTCATTCATTCATTCTACCTCCTGCACTGCTTCCGACATCATAGTGCCAGAGTAAATTTCAAACAAGTCTTTATCGCACTTAAAATACCCTTTACCATCGAGTATATATTAGGAGGTGGTGACCACTCGTTACAAGAAAAATACCAAATAGTCAAAGCACTGGCTAAATATCTGTAGTCGACCAACAAATTGGGTCACATCTGACCTGCGCCACATTTATACCTCGCGCCACCAACAGCTAAACACAGAAAACAACTGCCTCGTCGCAGCACCATGGATCAGCTGACGCCATAAACACAACACACTGCCCTACGGTGCAGCAAGTCTCCCTACGACACACACCTCTGTTTTAATCACCGTTTCCTCTAACTACAGCACAACGCATCAAGCACCTTGGTAGCTCCGATCATCCTCAACATAAACGCGTCCACCAGCATCAGTACTGGTGCAGTCATCGGGAGGACAAATCCTTCATGCAAACTGCCCCTACTATCAACAAGAAGAAGAAGATGTCCAGCACGAACATTAAGGGAAAACCTTGACACAAACTGCACCTATCATAGAGAAGAAGCACCACCATTGACCGCCAAGTGCTCACATCAAGTCTAACTCTAAGAAACAACACTCAAGCCTTGACGTTTCTCCCGACATCCGGGGGAGAAAACCTTCACACAAACTGCACCTGTCATAAAGAAGATGAAGACTCACCAGTGTCCACAGTGTCCGAAGGTATTCACCAGTCGTTCATGTGTGAAGCGTCACATGTTAGTGCATTCAGGTGATAAACCTCATGAGTGTCCAGAGTGTGGGAAGAGATTCAGGCAGCGAGGACATGTGAAGTCTCACATGCTGGTGCATTCAGGTAATAAACCTCATGAGTGTCCTCAGTGTCGGAAAGTATTCAGTCATCTTGAAAGTGTGAAGCGTCACATGTTAGTGCATTCAGGTTACAAACCTCACGAGTGTCCAGAGTGTGGGAAGAGATTCAGTCGTCTTGAACATATGAAGACTCACAGGATAATGCATGCTGATGAAAGATCTTTTCAATGTGCCGAGTGTGGAATTTTTTTTAGAGAACGTGGAACTATAATAAGGCACATGTTAGTGCATACAGGAGATAAACATCACGAGTGTCCAGAGTGTGGGAAGAGATTCAGTCGTCTTGGACATATGAAGACTCACATGTTAGCGCATTCAGGTGACAAACCTCACGAATGTCCAGAGTGTGGGAAGAAATTCAGTTGTATTAGATATGTGAAGACTCACATGTTAGTGCATTCTGCTGACAAACCTCACGAATGTCCAGAGTGTGGGAAGAAATTCAGTCGTATAGGATATGTGAAGACGCACATGTTAGTGCATTCAGGTGACAAACCTCACGCATGTCCTGAGTGTGAGAAGAGATTCAGTCGTCTTGGAGATATGAAGACTCACATGTTAATACATGTAGGTGACAAACCTCATGCATGTCCTGAGTGTGGGAAGAGATTCAGTCGTCTTGGAAGTATGAAGGAGCACAGGATGGTGCATGCAGCTCAGAGACCTTTTCAATGTGCTGAGTGTGGTAAAAAATTTAGATTACGTGGAACTATAATAAGGCATATGTTAGTGCATTCAGGTGAGAAACTTCACGAGTGTCCAGAGTGTGGGAAGAGATTCCGTGTGCGTGGAACTTTGAAGACTCATATGTTAGTGCATTCAGGTGACAAACCTCACAAGTGTCCCGAGTGTGGGAAGAGATACAGTCGTCTTGGACAAATGAAGAAGCACAAGATGATACATGCAGATGATAGGCTAAACACTTTGAGTGTGAAAGATAATTAAGAGAATGTTGAAGGATAATGAGGCACATAATGGTATATTAACTTAGCACACTGTTAGATTAAAGGTATCACAATGTCAGTTGGATGGTCTTCAGAGGTAATTATATTTTGTTTGAGAAATACACTTCACAATGAAAGGTAAAGATCTGAAGATATTTTATTATATTGACCTTCTATGAAAGTTAGATGACCAAACAAGAACTAGAGAAGCTGTCACTAGGAAAACTCAAAATTGCTTATAAGTATGGAAATATCTCTTTAATTTAGCAAAGGAAAAACAAAGCTTTAAACGATTTTCTAAATATTTATGAAAATAATGTGCTTCCTTTTTTGGCTTTCTGTGGAAATTTATTTAAAATGTAATATACTCTGTAGCTAAGCTGTGGACATTTTTGGTTGTAATATTATTTAGCATTGGAGTTGGTGAAGAAGACAATCTGAGACGTACTTAAGGTGAGACCATTTGATTGGTAAGGAAATGTATATTAAACAAGGAATTTTGTCATCAGATTCATATGCAAACTGATGTCCATTTTTTGTTTAGGCCTATTTATGAGTTTTACTCTAGATTATAAATATTTCACTGAAGAGTATATTGAAGGCTGATTGGCATTTATAGCTGTCAGTCAAGTTAATATGAAATTTAAATTTATATTACTCTAGAAATTTATCACTCTAAATTTACCAGAAATTTATTACTCTAGCCTGACATTATCAGTTATGCTGTAATTGTCTGGGAATAATATTTTACCCGATTTACCTGAGGGCCACTAACCCGAGTCGCTTCAATGAGAACAGGAAGTCGTCGGCTTGTTGAAGGTTCCCTTCCCCCTCCCAGTTTGCCTTCATGATTTTTTCCAGGTATATTTTGAAATTCAGCACAGTTTTGGCAGTTATAGCGTCGGTGGGTCGGCAGTTCCATCGATCAATAACCCTCTAGGTGAAAAAGCCTGATTCAAAGTTATATTAACCTGATTGGCAATTATATTATCCTGACTGTCACTTTATATAAAAAATTTATATCAAAGAGATATTTATTTATGTTGTGGTGCTTGTGGGTTCTATTACATCTATCAATGGAGAGTTTCAGATCAGGGTTAGCATTTAGGAACAAGGTTTTGTACTTGTAAATAGCACAAGAGAATGTGTAGAGCGAGTGTATATGTAGCATGTTCAGGGATTTAAACAGAGAGGCGGTGTGTTATTTGAAGACAGTTTTATTGTTCTGATAGCAGATTTTCGTTGGGTGATGATGGGCTTGAGGTAATTTTCAGTGGATGAATGAACCCCATGCATAGATACTGTATGTTGAGATACCAACCATAATTTACAAAAATGCCTCTAGATTTTTAGATTTTTAGCTCCAGCCATTGCATTGTTCTATAACAAATTATTTGATCTCTAAACCTTTCCTGATATTTTGACAAAAAAAGCAAGAGTAACCTTAGTCCATAAAAGCAGCAATCTCACTGAAGTCAACAATTATAGACCAATATCAATTCTGCCAATTTTGTCTAAAATATTTTAAAGAGATAATTTACACACAGCCTTACTCCTATTTATACTTAGTTCTTGCCATAATGGCTTCAGGCCACCCAAAAATCAATTATGCCCAGTTAGTATGATTAATTTCATTTATGCAGCTCTTGGAAAATATGAGTACCTTATTAATTTATTTGTTGACCTACATAAGACGTTTTGACACTGTAAACACATTAACTTTCTTAGATTGCAACATTACGGAGTAAGAGGTCACTCCCTCCAATACCTACAATCTTACCTCAGTGACAGGCTCCAGTATGTCTCTGTGAATGATTCCAATTTTCCCACTCTACCCATTAACACTGGTGTCCCACCGGGCAGTATTCTTCACCCTCTCGTCTTTTTCATCTTTCCTTCCCTTTCCAGCCCGTTGCTATTGTGAGGGGGCTTGGTTGGCGGATGCTAGAGTGTGATGCTCCATGGGACAGTGTCCTCTGTCCTTTTGAAGCCTTTTACTCCTGCTGCCTTCTTCACTAATTGTGCTGAATGCTTTTTCCTACTAAGTTTAATTTGTCCTTCCCAATTCTCCTTTTTAATTGCTATTTCCCGGCGACTTTTTGCTATTCTTGATCATTCTTTTAGATGTCGACTTCTGTTTTGACACTGGGTGTTAGGTGAGGCACAGTTTCTCGCCCGTAAAACTGTGGTACCCGAAATAGTTGAGCAAAGGGACACTTTTATTGTCACTCTTTTCCATCGTTGCTAAGCCCAATCTTGACGGACTGATGGTTCTTAAAGTGGTGATTGCAGGGCATATATCTGGGGGGGGGGGCCATGTCTTATTGCGTGTCCTATCCTCTAATTGTGACGCCATGGTGGGTACGGGGGCTTGTTTGTTGATGAAATGATTACCTGTTCATTTACATGCTGATATCTGACCCTTATTTTTAACTTCTCAGATGTGGGGTGGGAGACCAGGCCCCCAAGTCGGACTGTGATGGAAAGCCGGGCTCTGTAGCCCCCTGCTACTTTGGTCCCAGACCAAGCAGCTCCGGACTTTCCCTGCTTGATACCCGCTTGATGGTGTTTTGGGAGTTCTTCTAGTCCCCGAGGCCAGGTTTGACTTGTGAGAGCTTGGTCTACCAGGTCCCAACTATCCCTCTCTGCTCCCCTTCTACCTCTGTGGCAGAATTGAGCCCCAAGCCCCCAGTGAAGACCACCTCATCACATGGAGTGGTTTCATCTCTCATTGTAACAACTGCGCCTTTTACGCCCTTCTTACTGAGGGTGCTCAGTGCCGTCCTCTCCACAGTCACACTCGCACAATTCCTTCCGGTTCTAATACCTTCCAAGCTTTGTTTGGTCCTGCTACATGAACTAAGTATTTTAATCACGGTAATATTAATTCTACTCGTCCTGAATTCGTCTACTTCATCCATAAACACCTAGTTGGTACCTGGTTGATGGGGTTCTGGGAGTTCTTCTACTCCCCAAGCCCGGCCTGAGGTCAGGCTTGATTTGTGAGAGTTTGGTCCACTAGGCTGTTGCTTACAGCAGCCCGCAGGCCCACATACCCACCGCAGCCCAGTTGGTTCGGCACTCCTTGGAGGAAACTATGTAGTTTTCTCTTGAAGATGTCCACGGTTGTTCCAGCAATATTTCTTATGCTCGCTGGGAGGATGTTGAACAACCGTTGACCTCTGATGTTTACATAATTCTCTCTAATTGTGCCAATGGCACCCCTGCTCTTCACTGGTTGTACAGTACTCTGCATTTTCTACCATATCGTTCACTCCAGTATGTTGTTATTTTACTGTGCAGATTTTGGACTTGGCCCTCCAGTATTTTCCCACTTGTATATTATTAGATATTTCTCCCATCGTCTTTCTAGCGAGTACATTCGGAGAGATTTGAGACGATCCCAATAATTTAGATGCTTTATCTCATTTATGTATCCCGTATATGTTCTCTGTACTCCCTCTATTTCAGCAATCTCTCCTGCTCTAAATGGGGAAGTGAGTACTGAGCAGTACTCAAGACAGGACAGCACAAGTGATTTGAAGAGTACAACTATTGTGATGGGATCCCTGGATTTGAAAGTTCTCGTAATCCATCCTATCAATTTCCTGGCTGCCGCAATATTTACTTGGTTATGCTCCCTAAAATTTAGGTCGTCAGACATCATCATTATTCCCAAATCCTTTACATGTTTCTTTCCTACTATGGGCAAATTTGATTGTGTTTTGTACCCTGTATTATGTTTAAGGTTCTCATTTTTACCGTGTCTGAGTACCTGGAATTTATTGCTGTTAAACATCATGTTATTTACGGTTGCCCAGTCGAACACTTTATTAATATCTGCTTGTAGTTTTTCAATATCTTCAGCAGAGGTAATTTTCATGCTGATTTTTGTGTCATCTGCAAAGGATGATACGAAGCTGTGCCTTGTATTTGAGTCTGTATCTGATACGAGAATAAGGAAAAGCAGTGGTGCAAGGACTGTACCTTGAGGTACTGCATCTTTTAACTGCGCCTGGACTCAATTTTATATGGTTGACTGTCACTCTCTGTGTTCTGTTCGACAGAAAACTGAGTATCCAGCGTCCTACTTTACCAGTTATTCCCATTGACCTCATTGTGTGTGCTATCACTTCATGGTCACATTTATCGAATGCCTTTGTGAAATCTGTGTATACCACATCTGCACTCTGTTTTTCTTCTAATGCCTCAGTGATTTTGTCATAATGGTCAAGTAGCTGTGAGAGGCATGATCTTCCTGCTCTAAATCCATGTTGGCCAGGATTGTGGAGGTCATTGGTCTCCATGAAACTAGTGACCTGACTCCTGATCACTCTCTCAAATACAGTACTTATATTATGTGGGACGTTAGTGCCACTGGTCTATAATTCTTCGTCAATGCTTTGCTACCTCCCTTGTGTGGAGGGGCTATGTCTGCTGCTTTAAGCGCATCTGGTATCTCCCCCCATGTCCAAGCTCTTCCTCCACACTATACTGAGTGCCTGTGCTACTGGCACTTTGAATTTCATTATAAATATTGAATTCCATGAGTCTGGACCCGGGGCTGACTGCATGGGCATATTGTCAATTTCTCTTTCAAAAGCTGCCACGCTCGTGTTGATATCAGTTATATTTACAGGAGTTTGGATATCACGCATAAAGAAATTGTTCGGATCTTCCACTTTCATGCTGTGTATCGGGGTGCTAAACATGTCCTCATATTGCTTTTTTAGGATTTCACTAATTTCTTTGTCATCCTCAGTGTATGAACCTTCACTAGTACGAATTGGTCCAATACTGGCAGTGGTTTTTGCTTTTGATTTAGCATATTTGAAGAAATATTTTGGGTTTTTCTTTATTTCTTGAATTGCTTTCTGTTTTAGTTGCCTTTCTTCAATCTGATATGAAGGCTTCAGTCTCTATTCGATTTCTTCAATCTTCCTGTTTAAATTATTCCTTCTTTGTATGGAAAATCGTGTCTGCTTCAGCATTTCTGTTAACTTTTTTCTTCTTTTGTAATGTCGTCTGCGTTCTTTTTCTACGGGTTGGACTTTGTGTAGGATTTTTATTACCAAGATATTTTTATTACCAAAATCTATTATTGTAGATTTTCCCATTGAATGTTTGTAAGTTCCCTGTTTATTTTCTCCGAGTCTATCCTTTTATTATTAAAATTTAATTTATTGAATAGCCCTTCTCGCTTGTTGTTTCTCTTGGGCCTACTACCGTTATTAATGTTAGTTTGCACTTCAATGAGCTTGTGGTCCAAGTACGTAGTGTCTGAGACAGTAATATCTCTGATTAGTTCATCATTGTTCGTGAATATCAGGTCCAGCGTGTTCTCATTCCTAGTTGGTTCTGTAATCTGCTGACTGAGCGAGAATTTGTCACAGAATCTCAGTAGTTCTCTGACCTGTGGTTGGTTATTTCCAGGTTGACTTCCTGCTATGATGTTATTGTTCACTATGTCGGGAAACCGACACACAAATAGTATAGTCTTCCCTTAACAGTATCCTCTTAAAATTAGAGAATGGGAGACTCCGTGACGTCATCGACGTCGACGTATATTTACATTATTAAACCACTGTTCATACAACAGTTTAATGTCTAAATTGAATAAAAAAGTGTTCATTAAGACTGAATATAATTATTAACACCAAAATATAGCTTGATTCCCTTGTTAACGTAAATTTAACTTAGAAGTAGAACCACAATATTGGAACAGGGGAAGCAGAGCGGCTCTTACAGACGCCACGCTCACACGAAAAACAATAACAAAGCAGCCTTACGCTGCCCATGGCTCCAGAGTTGGTTTAACACCTAGACACCCAATTAACGTGTCAACAACCAGCAACACAGCCTATCAACATCACAGCAACGAACGTATCCGTCTTACCAAGTATTTGTATATTACAATAGTGCACTTTTTAATATCAAAGGGTATTGGCGGTTATGATATATGAACACAACACCAACACCATGTACGTGTACCCCATTTTACAGCCCTCACATACCATGTTATACCTGTATTGATATGTTCAGGGAACAGTATTAACTCTTTGCATCCCATACAGGTAAAATTGTGACTTGGAACAGCAAGTAGCTGAGCAGTAGAACTATGCACATGTACCTAGCTGTTGCCAGCCTTGAAGGCCTCCACAGCCGCCATTGGCACCATGAGGCACAGGGCCACATCCACATAGATGCTAACATGACACAGTTTTAGCAGGCCCTTACTACAGGCTCAGATAAGGCCCTCTAGTTATTGTAGTAGTAGTATTCATAACTAGTAATAATTGTTGAAATAATAGTAGATTAGACCACCATATGTGGTATGATAAAATAATACAATTAAACTTAGGTAAACAATTTGTAGTTTTAGAAGGAGCCATTACAAAGTGCTTTAAGTACAAATTGTCCCCCGCAATTTAGTGTGAGAATAATTTGTCAGGCAGTTTTAATAAGTACATACAGTCCACTCATATTTCTTACCTACTAAGAAAAAAATTACTTAGATAAACTTTAATTTATGAGCCATTAAAAGGAGATAACTGCATGGAGTTTTTACCAAAATTATTGGTCCTTCGAACCGATAGATTAATCAGTTAACCAGTAAGGTATCATTGCTTCTAGATATAAATCGTTGTATATACATTAGTAGTGCAATTTATAGCAGAAAGGACATGCTAATTAATTTTCTAGCTAACTTTTCAATCTATCATAGCAAGCAGAACTTCTAACAAAGCGCACTTTATTGTTCTGAGGCCTGTGACATAAGAACAATTGCCTTTTTCATTCAAGAGGTTGATAAGAGCGTAATTTACTTATAAGTTCTTACAATGTTTTTGAATTATTAAGTATAAACATTACTTTAATATTGCACCATTCATTACTGCATAACCACATTTTTACCAGCAAATTCTTGCAACAAGGGGTAGGACATTTTAGGCTGGTGTTGTACATGCACCTAGTTCTAATTATGTTGGTGAAACCTGGTGTAAGAGTAAGATTTTTACACTTGTCTAGAGTTGAACTATTTTTATTATTACCATACCTAGCACAGTACATATTTTTATGCAGTATACATGACAACCCGAGTTGGGTTGTCAACCATGATATTCATATAATTCTAGGTATAAATTAAACTTATAATCATTTCACCTTGAGTGTTAATCCTGATGTCTCTGTACCAACCAAGAGTGATAAAGACGGGCTAGCTTGCGGAATACCAGCATTGAACTGGCTTACCACTCAAATTATAGCGTGTATGATTATACCAAGTATAATTTTTAAAATGATAAACAGCTCTAGTCGGAAACTCTTGCTTTACTAATTCAAGTTCCAAATATGTTAAAAGTCCATTCGACTAGCGAGTACTTTCAAGATGTCTCCACTCCAAAATGTAAAATTAACCCTTAGGGCCCTAAAGGGGCATCTCACAAGGCATATTAACAACTGTGAAGACATTAGTAACCAAACTCCAGTTAACTATGCAGCA
>WNGS01010324.1:0-13692 GCA_020271785.1 Procambarus virginalis
TGGAGATTAGAAAACGGGAGAAGAAAACTAGATTAGATTAAGAAAATTTGGAGACTCAACCTCAAGAAAACTGATCTAATATGGGATAATGCAAGAGATACAATGCGCAATGGCAAGGGGAAATATACATATATACAGTTATTAATCAACAATGAAACAGAGCGAATGAAAACCAGGAAAAAAGGCCCTCAAAGAGGGAAAAGGACAATTGTAATCGCAAGATTACTTAGGCAGAGGCGGCATCAAAACATGTTAGGCTACAAATTGAAAAGATTATCATAGTGAATCACCACGTGACAATACAACGGAAAACGGGAGAGGGTATATGCAGAAAGTGACAAGGAAATGTGCGGGTACAACATGACAGCTTCTATGGTGTGTTTACAACCAGGCTAAGCAGCTCCCAGTGTTGGAAGAGATGACCCCCGTCATGAGAGACTCTCAAACACTGAGGTGACAGCAGAGGTCGTAACAGAACTAGCAGAAGACACTGAAGCTGTAGGATCAGACAAGTATCCCTGCGGATATTAAAAGATGCGGCACAGGCCCTCAGCGTGCCCTCTGCCACTGATTTCCAATAAGTCACTTACGAAGGGAGAGTTACCCAGCTTGCTAGAAATGTGGTACCAATTTCATGAAATTAGGGAAAAGAAGTGGCACTCAACTACAGACCGGTGTCACTGACAACCATCCTCTGCAAAGTACTTGTAAGAATAATCAGGCTATGACTAGTTACACAAATACAATTAGGTATGTGAACAAACATTAACATGGCTTTAGGGAAGGGAAATCATGCCTAATGAACCAATTGGAGTAACTAAGAGGAATAGAGCAGCACATAGAAGGACGGGCAGATTGCATATTTCTGGACTGCCAAAAAGCCTTAGACATAGTACCTCAACAAGAGATTACTATACAAACTGAGAGGCTGGCAGAAAAGCCCTAACATGGGTAAGGAATTACCTAACAGGCAGGAGCCAGAGAGTAACGATAAGAGGCGACATATCGGACTGGCAAACAGAAACCATTGGAGTACCTCGAGGAGCGGTGCTGGGACCAATACTATTTCTCAAATATGCAAATGACCTGTCTACTAATGACCTGTCGACACAAGTTGAGTCGATGTTTGCAGATGATGCAAAATTGATGAGACGAGTCGTGACATTTGAGGACTGTAGAATTCCCCAAGAGGACTTGAAAAAATTTAAGAGATGGTCTGAGAAATGGCTACTGGAGTTCAATATGAGCAAGTGTAAAGTGATGGAAATTGGGAACATGTAACAGGAGAGACCAAATGGATAGTACACAATGAAGGAAAACTTCCTCCCTGTATCAACAAGAATAAAAAAGGACCTGAGAAAGGACATAACACCAAACCTAACTCCTGAGGCTCATATGAAAAGAATAACGCCAGCAACGTACTCTTACATACTCTTCGCTGCCAAAAGTTAAAACATCATTCTGGAACCTAAATAAAAAAAGGCATTTAGATCACCTTATGTGAGACCAATGTGAGACCAGTCTTAGAGTATGCTGCTCCATCGTGGAACCTGTACCTAAAGAAACACGAAGAAAATAGAAAAAGTTCAGAAGTTTGCGACGAGGCTCGTCCCAGTTACTCGAGGGATGATGTATGAAGGGAGACTGAAGGAACTAGACCTGACCGAGGGAGAAAAAGGAGAGAGACAAGAGATATGATATATATGTATAAAATACTCAGGGGATTCATAGAGTGGAAAAGAGGAAATAATCACAATAAATACCAATAGAACAGAGGAACACGGGTGAAAGCCTGACATTCAGACGAGTCATAGAGATGCTCGAAAGCTTTCATTTAGCGTAAAAGTAATGGGAAAATGGAATTAACTAAAGGAGCAGGTTGTATAAGCAAACGTTATTCATAATCTTAAAAGAAGATAAAATATGGCAAGTCATTGCATTCGACGAGCGGCGGCTAGAAAGGCGGGGTCCAAGAGCTAATGTTCGATCCTACAGGCACAAATAGATGAGTATATACACACAATCTCCAGAGATAGTCTGAGAAATGGCTACTAGACGTTAACCCTGGCACATGCAAGGTTATGAGGATAGGAGACAGAGCAAGAAGACCTTACACACAGTACAAGATGAAGGGAAGACATCTTCCAACTTCTGAACAAGAGGAAGACTTAGGAGTGGACATAACTGGAGATCCGTCACCCGAGGCACACACTCACCAGCAGGATAACGAGGGCAACACTTGCCATACTGGCAAACCTCCGGTTATCCTTCACCAACTTGCACAAAGATCCCTTCCCAGCCCTGTATATACAACCTCTGGGAGACCTCTTACTGAGTATGCTTCAGGCAGGCAGGAGTAAGCGGAAAGGCCCTAGCATGGATAAGGAACTACCTAACAGGAAGGAGTCAGAGGGTAATGGTAAGGGGCGAGAAATCGGACTGACGAACAGTAACGAGTGGAGTACCACAAGGATCGGTGCTGGGACCAATCCTCTTTCTAATTTACATAAATGATATGTTTACAGGAGTGGAATCCTACATGTCAATGTCCGCGGATGACGCAAAACTAATGAGAAGAGTTGTGACAGATGAGGATTGTAGGATCCTCCAAGAGGACCTGGACAGGTTGCAGAGATGGTCAGAAAAATGACTACTGGAGTTCAACACGAGTAAATGTAAAGTTATGGAAATGGGATCAGGTGATAGGCGACCAAAAGGACAGTACACAACGAAGAGGAACTGCCTACCTGTAACGATTCGAGAAAGAGACCTGGGAGTGGACGTAACACCTAATCTAACTCCTGAGGCACATATAAATAGGATAACGACAGCAGCGTACTGGCGAAAATTAGAACTTCATTCAGAAACCTAAGTAAATAGGCATTTAGGGCGCTTTACACTGCCTACGTGAGACCAGTCTTAGAGTATGCCGCGCCATCATGGAGCCCCCACCTGAAAACACATAAGGAAACTGGAGAAGGTTCAGAGGTTTGCGACGAGGCTTGTCCCAGAGTTACGAGGGATGGGATATGAAGAGCGTCTGAAGGAACTGAACCTTACGACATTAGAGAAAAGAAGGGAGAGAGGAGATATGATAGGGACATATAAAATACTCAGGGGAATTGACAAAGTGGAAATAGATGAAATGTTCACACGTAATAATAACAGAACGAGGGGACATGGGTGGAAACTGGAAACTCAGATGAGTCACAGAGATGTTAGGAAGTTTTCATTTAGCGTGAGAGTAGTGGAAAAATGGAATGCACTTGGGGAACAGGTTGTGGAAGCAAATACTATTCATACTTTTAAGACTAGGTATGATAGGGAAATGGGACAGGAGTCATTGCTGTAAACAACCGATGGCTGGAAAGGCGGGATCCAAGAGTCACTGCTCGATCCTGCAAGCACAAATAGGTGAGTACAAATAGGTGAGTACACACACACACACACACACACACACACACACACACACACACACACACACACACTGTCNACATCGTGCCAAACCGGTTTCGCCCACAGGTTCCACAACAGACGGGTTCTTCCAGAGCATTGGCAGGATATTGCGATTCGTCAAGCCGAGTAACCCCCCCGCCAAGGTAAACAGATTAGCGAAGAAATATGAAGTTCGGACGGTTGTACTCCCATGCGGCGACAAGTGTGGTGACAGTTCCGTTTGAATCGAGGACGCCATTGTTGACATTGTTGCCATCTTGCCAGATCTTATCTCCTCCTCCTCCTCCCCCCCCCTCCCCCCCCATCATGTGGATGGCTAATCTACATGCGGGCTTAATGAGCCAGCATGTCTTCTAGGCACTTAAAAATGATGTCAACTTTTATGTAGCCTCGTTGATGTCGATATGTTTGCTGAAACTGAATTCTTGTCGATAATTAGGTTTATGTTGTCGGCGGGGCTCGTGATTCAACACGAAGTGAAGCCTAAATTTGCATTTTAAAGTAACCCCCCCCCCCTCCCTCCCTCCCTCAGGCTATGTGATATATGTTAGTTATCTTATTATTGGCGAGGCAGGAATACAACATAATAGATCTTGTAGATTTATATACAGCGTCCCCAACACCACCACCACCACCACTACTACCATTAGTAACTCAAATGAGTCGAACTGATGCAAGGAAAGTGCATGTACCCTACACTGGGAGGTCAACAAGTGGAGTGTACGGAAAGCAGAAGTTGTGGAAGCCACCTCCAGCCACAACCTTACAGACCAGATTCGACAAAGAATTCGAACACATCAGAATACTTCAATTATAGCGCCACAGGTACAACAATTAAAGCTGGTAAGCGGTGGGTTCCAGGAGCTAGACCTCACCCCCCCCCACCCCCGTAGCACTATTAGGTTAGCAGGTGCATCAGAAGAACCTCTCTGTTAAGAGCATAAAAGTCCAGACAAAAAGTAGCTTTAATTTAAAACTTTCCCCAACTTTCCAACTATGTTTGCTGATGGCAGAACCTACTTTCTGCGAAATCTTTCAACAGCTTCCACATTTTATTTTCAACTACTATAAAGTAGGCTTAAAACTTGGGTCTGGAGAGGCCATTCCGACGTAGGCTTGAGTGCAGTTCCTTAAATACCGACAAGTCTCACTAAGGGCTCTTTGTCATTTAAGTAATTCAAATGATTTGCGTAGAGGACTCCAAGCACTGTCGTTGAGCAGCAGCAGGCCTGGGGCCAGATTCACGAAGCAGTTACGCTAGCACTTACGAACCTGTACATCTTTTCTCAATCTTTGGCGGCTTTGTTTACAATTATTAAACAGTTAATGAGCTCGAAGCACCAGGAGGCTGTTCATAACAATAACAACAGTTGATTGGAAGTTTTCATGCCTGTAAACTGTTTAATAAATGTAACCCAAGCCGTCAAAGATTGAGGAAAGATGTACACATTCGTAAGTGCTTGCGTAACTGCTTTATGAATCTGCCCCCTGCTTCTCACGGGGTAGCGTTCGATTCCTGATGGTCGGGCAGTGGACGGGCACCATTCATTCATTCCGGCCTCCTTTTCAAGCTCTTATCCTGTTTTAATATCTCTCCTAAGTCACGTAGGTAGAGTCAATGTTAATAATAAACATGTCCAACACACTAGAAGGGGTCGGACAAAGCGACCAACTCACTAGAAGGGGTCGACAAAGCGACCAACTCACTAGAAGGGGTCGGACAAAGCGACCAACTCACTAGAAGGGTCGGACAAGCGACCAACACTAGAAGGGGTCGGACAAAGCGACCACCTCACTAGAAGGGGTCGGACAAAGCGACCAACACACTAGAAGGGTCGGACAAAGCGACCAACACACTAGAAGGGGTCGGACAAAGCGACCAACTCACTAGAAGGGGTCGGACAAAGCGACCAACACACTAGAAGGGGTCGGACAAAGCGACCAACTCACTAGAAGGGGTCGGACAAAGCGACCACTCACTAGAAGGGGTCGGACAAAGCGACCAACTCACTAGAGGGGGTCGGACAAAGCGACCAACACACTAGAAGGGGTCGGACAAAGTGACCAACTCACTAGAAGGGGTCGGACAAAGTGACCACTCACTAGAAGGGGTCGGACAAAGTGACCAACTCACTAGAAGGGGTCGGACAAAGCGACCAACACACTAGAAGGGGTCGGACAAAGCGACCAACACACTAGAAGGGGTCGGACAAAGTGACCAACTCACTAGAAGGGTCGGACAAAGCGACCAACACACTAGAAGGGTCGGACAAAGCGACCAACACACTAGAAGGGGTCGGACAAAGCGACCAACACACTAGAAGGGGTCGGACAAAGTGACCAACTCACTAGAAGGGGTCGGACAAAGCGACCAACACACTAGAAGGGGTCGGACAAAGCGACCAACTCACTAGAAGGGGTCGGACAAAGCGACCACACACTAGAAGGGGTCGGACAAAGCGACCAACTCACTAGAAGGGGTCGGACAAAGCGACCAACTCACTAGAAGGGGTCGGACAAAGTGACCAACACACTAGAAGGGGTCGGACAAAGTGACCAACACACTAGAAGGGGTCGGACAAAGCGACCAACACACTAGAAGGGGTCGGACAAAGCGACCAACTCACTAGAAGGGTCGGACAAAGCGACCAACTCACTAGAAGGGTCGGACAAAGGAGGAGGAAGAAGCAATCACTTGCCAAGTCCTGATAATTCACATCTTTATTGACAAAATTAATTACAATTGTGCCTAATCTGAGGAATTCAATTAGGACTTATTGCAGTGAGGAGCTGCACTCACCGCCACACAGGAGCATACTCAAGACAACACTCCTGCCATCCTTGCCTCATCTGTAGTCTGAGATGAGTAGAGAGATGAGTTTGAAATGTCCTCAGAGGGACATTTTAAAAGTAAGTGGGATACTATGAGCACCTCTCCGAGATTATCGAAATACCCCAAAGGCTTGGCAAACTCTATTCTGGTCGATTGACGCAGAAAGGCGGTACCCAAGCCCCGAAGCTCGACCCGCTTCACCCATCCATCCCCCCCCCCCCGCAAACAAAAAACCGCTAGGTATGTAAATGAAAAAGCAAGCAAACATGAAGAGAAATATACAAACACACACACACACACACACACACATACAAATATAAGAAAAAACTCCTCAATATTTTATATTTTATATTGCCCATAAAATGATGAGTCATAATTAATACTGAAATTGAAACGGACTCAACCGAAAGCTGAACCGCAACCCCATCAAGAGAGCAGCACTAAGCCACCGGGTACCCACCGCCCCCAAAGTCTTCCGCTGCGACCACGAGGCCCTGACCTCTACGGGCATCAGCTGCGGTCCAGAGAGGAAACATCGCCCGAGGGAGTTATCAGAGGGTGCGATAAAAAGTGGAAGTTTTCACGCAGCCTCCGAGATCATTTGGGTCTTTAGAGCTGCCAGGTGGGTGACTTACGGGTCTTTCTCTTCTGTCCTCACCCTGTCCATGGAGGACAGAAGAGATTGTATATATGCTGGTTAGCATTGTAAATGTGTGGCCACGTCTGTGGTAGAAAATAATAATAATAATAAAATCACGTTTGAAGTCGGGTATATACAATTAGAACAGCATGAAGAATTTGTGCTCATCTGGTTGTGCTTGCGGGGGTTGAGAGCTTCGGCTCTCTGTTCCCGCCTCTCAACTGGCAATTAACTGGTGTACAGGTTTCTGAGCCTATTGGGCTCTGTCATATCTACATTTGAAACTGTGTATGGATTCAGCCTCCACCACATCACTGCCTAATGCATTCCATCTGTTAACTACTCTGACACTGAGTGAAGTTCTTTCTAACGTCCCTGTGGCTCATTTGGGCACTAAGTTTCCACCTGTGTCCCCTTGTTCGCGTTCCACCCGTGTTTAACAGTTTATCTTTATTTACCCTGTTAATTTCTCTTGAGAATTTTATAGGTGGTGATCATGTCTTCCCAAACTCTTCTGTCTTCCAGTGTCGTGAGGTTTAGTTCCAGTAATCTTTCCTCGTAGTTCATAGCCCTCAGCTTGGGGACTAGCCTGGTGTTGTTGTTGTTGTTAAAGATTCGCTACCCGGAACAAGAAGTTCCAAGCAGCACGGGCTATGGTGAGCCCGTAATCTATGGCAAACCTTTGAACTTTTCCTAACATCGTTTTGTGTTTGACTAGACATGGCCTACAGCCTGGAGCTGCATATTCCAGCATTGGTCTGACATATGAGGCATACAAAGTTCTAAATGATTCCTTACATAAGTTTCTGAAGGCAGTCCTTATGTTCCAGCCTTGCATACGCCGCTGATGTTATTCTTTCGATGTGGGCTTCACGGACAGGTCTGGTGTGATATCAACCCCTACATCTTTCTCTCGTCCTTACTCCTGAAGGATTTCCTCTCCCAGCTGGTACCTTGCGTATGGCCTCCAGTTCCCTTCGCCTATCTTCATCACTTTACACTTGCTCGAGTTAAACTCTAGTAGCCATTTGTTGGACCATTCCTTTAGTCTGTCCAGGTCATCCTGTAGCCTCATGCTGTCCTCCTCTGTCTGAATCGTTCTCATAATTTCAGCATCATCAGCAAACATCGAGAGGAATGAATCTACACCTTCTGGTATAATGCGTGTATAACACACACACACACACACACACACACACACACAACACACACACACACACACACACACACACACACACACACACCTGTTGATTGACGGTTGAGAGGCGGGACCAAAGAGCCAGAGCTCAACCCCCGCAAGCACAACTAGGTGAGTACAACTAGGTGAGTACACACGCACACACACAGGAGGCTGAACAGCAGGAGGCTGAACACAAGGTATCATCTGGGAGGGGAAATCCTACAAGAGTCAAATAGAGAGAAAGATCTGGGGGTTGATATCACACCGAACCTGTCCCCAGAAGCCCACATCAAAAGAATATCATCAGCGGCATATGCTAGACTGGCCAACATAAGAACTGCCTTTAGAAATTTGTGTAAGGAATCTTTCAGAACCCTGTATACCACTTATGTAAGACCAATCCTGGAGTATGCAGCTCCAGCCTGGAGTCCATACCTAGTTAAACACAAGACAAAGTTAGAGAAGATTCAGCGGTATGCCACCAGGCTCGTCCCGGAATTGAGAGGATTGAGCTACGAGGAAAGGCTAAAGGAGCTGAACCTCACATCCCTGGAAAACAGAAGAGTAAGGGAGACATGATAACCACCTACAAAATTCTCAGGGGAATTGACAGGGCGGACAAAGAGAAACTCTTCACCACGGGTGGGACACGAACAAGGGGACACAGGTGGAAACTTAGTACCCAGATGAGCCACAGAGACGTTAGAAAGAATTTTTTCAGTGTCAGAGTAGTTAATAAATGGAATGCATTAGGCAGTGATGTGGTGGAGGCTGCCTCCATACACAGTTTCAAATGTAGATATGATAGAGCCCAGTAGGCTCAGGAATCTGTACACCTGTTGATTGACAGTTGAGAGGCGGGACCAAAGAGCCAAAGCTCAACCCCCGCAAGCACAATTAGGTGAGTACAACAATTAGGTGAGTACACACACACACACACACACACACACACACACACACACACACACACACACACACACACACACACACACAAGAGAGGAACGTAAAAACAGATAATTTCTTCAGAAAATTATAGGAGGACCTTGACAAAGTCCAGGAGTGGTCAGACAAATGGTTACTAAAATTAAATCTCTTTAAGTGTAAGATAATGAAGATGGGAAAGTGAGGAAGAGACCAGAAGGCAGCTACAAGAATCAGAAATAGTGAAGGATCTGGGAGTGGATATAATTTCAACACTCACTCTGTTGGCACACGTAAACAGGATAATATCAGCAGCATATGAGACGCTGACAAATATAAGAACATCGTTTGCAAACCTGAATGAGGGACTCCATCGCGGCACTCTACACAATGTTAGACCAATGCAGGGATACGCATCACCGGCATGGAAGCCGCACCTAGTGAAGCACAGAGCCAAAACTCAAACGTACAAAGGTTTGCAACAAGATGAGTGGCAGAGCAAAGAAGATTAAGTTAGGAAGATAGGCTAATGGAACTACATCTCGCAACCCTAAAGAACAGAAGGAACAGAGGGGGGATATGACCCCAACATACAAGATACTGAGGGGAAATGAGAAGGTGGACAAGGATAGCCTCTTCAAATTGAGAGAAAGTAGGAGAGGGTACAGGTGATTGACAACACTGAAGTAGACAGCTTAATTATTTCAAACTACCTTCCCTCATTGCTAGCATTAAATAGATTACCATCAAATAATAACGTGCTTGTCTCAGAAGCCAGTCATAGAAATATAAGCATACTTAATAAGGGCGACAAACATCAAAACGTTGTGGATTCCTTCTCACATTGACTGGTCGACGACCGGGCCGCGGGGACGCTAAGGCCCGGAAGCACCTCAAGGTACCTCAAGGTACCTCAAGGAACATGATCAAGTTGACGCCCTTGCTAAGATTTCAGTACATAAAGACAATGTTGAACGCAATCTTGAGCTATCAAATAGATCCCTTAAAAGTGTCATTGGACGAGAACTCTTGGAGGACTTTGAAGAAAGCAGAATAGTGCAAGCAGGAACTAGCATATGCCAAGTAAAACATGTGTATGGGGGCAGGTGACAACATCAGCAGACTAACAGATGTTGTCACAGCTCGAATAAGACTTGGCTACAGATATCTCTGACAGTTGTGGACAAAGACAGGAACACACGGTTGAGAGGCGGGACCAAAGAGCCAGAGCTCAACCCCCGCAAGCACAACTAGGTGAGTACACGGTTGATCATTACATCTTTGACTGCGGGAAAAAAAATTGTCATTTAGAAATAAATCTAAACTCACGCTGTATGATATGGCAAACTATCTTATTACAAATGATAAAATATCTGAAGTCCTTGCCCTGTATCCACGTTTCGCTTCCTGTAGATAAATGACATATGAGATTAAGGAACAAGCGGTGTAGTGTGATAAAAGCGTAATAAAAAAATAACAGCAGCTTTACTATGGCACTGTAGTACCTCCATACGTAAAAGAGTTATGTATTAGCGAAAAGATCTACCATTAATGTATAACGTTTAATTGTAATTACACCGCTATGGAAATTTAAAAAGTTTGTAACTAGCTGATACTATAATTATCAATTATAATTATAAGATGTGCAGAATTCATGTAATTGTTAAATGTAAATAATCTCTGTTGAGGTCTTATCAAGACCTTTTGTGCCCTCTGTAAGCCTTTTTTGCGCTACCGCTCACAGGATGAGTATATATGAGTGCACAATACACTAGCCGCCTCGTCAAGTTACAGTCCCGCTCCTGTGCCAGGTAAGTCCACTAGGGGCTCACCATAGCCTGTGTTACTTGTCCCGCTCCTGTGCCAGGCAAGTCCACTACTAATATTCTGTGATTCAAAGTCTGCTCTTCAAGCAATCGAAAACTTCTCTTGGAAGATCGATAGCAAGAACCTCATACTCGCAATTATAAATGACCTAATTGATGCACAGAGTAAAGGGTCTCGAATTTCCTTTGTATGGATACCTTCACACATAAATATAACCCATCATAATGAAACAGACATTGCAGCCAAATTAGCGTGTAACAAGTTTGAAGTTGACTTAGATCTAGGTATCCCCATCTCTGCTGTCAAAACTGTATTGATCCAAACGTCCACTAGACTGTGCGACACAGTGGTTGCAAGGATCTGGTTGGGTTACCGTTACCTGTGGCAGGTGGCTGCAGGTGACGGATCTCCCAATCCTGAGCACTCCAATTGCAAACTCTGTGAGCAGGAACTAAGGCACGATCTCCCGCACTACATCACTGAATGCCCAGTTATTAGACCTTTCAGACCAGTTGACATGAGGTACCTGGAGCTTTGTAATTACTTTATTCCCTCTCGTATTCTTGAAGATATCCTCACAGTGTACCCAAAATTTGCCAGTGCAAGCTACTAAACATATGGCCCTGTATGACTAACCATCCTGCGAGATGGGGACCATTATTACCACTGCTGCCTTATTCACTCTTGTGTTCATGATATCCTCAAAATGCATCCGGAGTCTGCCAGTGCAGACTGCTTATCACATGCCTCTGTATGACTAACCATCCTGTGTGATGGGGATTTTCTAGCATCAACTAGTTAGCTTTTTTGACACACTGTACTCCACTTCATATAGTCTAGGGTAGCTGCACTAATGCATTTGTACCTCATGTATTAATAATAAAAAAAGTCCACTACGGGGCTCACCATAGCCCGTGCTACTTGGAACTTTTTGTTCCCAGTAGCTGAATCTATAACAGCAACAACTAGCCGCCTCCGGCAGCAACAAACGCCACAGGGACATGGCCAGAAGGCGGGGGATGGAGAGCTAGAGACCTCACTCCCACGTAGCCACTGATAGGTAAGTGCAGGTCCTCGCTGCCGAGCGGACAGTGCTCTAGGGTCGCAGTTCGATTCTCAGCCATGGCAAAAACAACTAATAATTTTTTTTTTATCTGATGCCCATATTCACCCAGCAGTACCTGGGAGTTAGACAGCTGCCACGGGATGCTTCCTGGAGATGTGTGTGTTTATTAGATAAATATATGTAGTAGATATATGAGGAAAAATAGGTTGTGCGTTAGTACATTAAACAATTGGCGGTTAGAAAGGCGGGCTCGAAGAGCTAATAGCTCGATTCTGTAGACACAAATAGCAAATACACAAGCACACACACAAACCTAAGTAAGGAGGCATTTAGAGCGTTTTACATTTGTGTACACCAGTAGACTGACAGAGGCGGGTACCAAGAGCCGCAGCTCAACCCCAGCAAGCACAACTAGGTGAAGTGAGTACAACACACACACACACCTTTTGTATGCGTGTCCCTAACACCCCAAGGCATTAGGCTCTTAACTCTCTCTCCTCACCAAGAACAAGTTCATCGACTACGCGAGTCTTAATATTACAAACCACGTGAAATGTGCAAAGTCCTATTCCAAGTAATGAGCTTATATGTGTTGCATTCACTAAGTCCTCTTTACTGCAACATAATTACACAAAATTAACTACACATAATTGTGTAATAACTACACAATCGACTTGAGAATGGTCCAGGACAGACCGAAACGTCGTCGTCCCTTCACCTTCTAGTGTGTGGTCTGGTCAAATATATACAAAATTAACTCGAGCACACTATATAACCTGCCCGTATAAAGAGCCCGCTATACACGTATGTTACACCCCTTCATTAAAACATCTCCATATATGCAAATGCATATTCCTATATGCAAATGATCTAGGGGGGAAATTTCACATGTTTATCTCTGCAAAAAACATTATTTTTGGATCATGTAAGATTACCTTCATTCATATTGTGTCGAGGCATTGATGTTCATTGGCATCTATTAACCAATTTACCATCAATTTAGATGCATGCAAGCGATATACGCGTGTATAATCTAGTATATATATATATATATATATATATATATATATATATATATATATATATATATATATATATATATATACATACGCTTTGTAGGCATACACTCGCTTTTGTACGGGTATAGAAGTTGTATATATGAAAGCAGGTATGAACACTTTCTGATGTATATTACACTGCCTGTGTAATGAAGTTGTATACACTCTCTATATTTTGTTTACCAATGTAAACACACTACTCACACAGGCGTGTATGTTTACTCCAAGTATAAACATTATACTGGAGAATGTATGAACTCCTCCCCCCCTCCCTCCCACACGGGTGCAAACGTTGCATTCTGCAATGCAGGAACGTTTGCCAGGCAACACTGCAAAACATTTTGTGGCTGTAGTGTGTCACACACACACACACACACACAACACACACACACACACACACACACACACACACACACACACACACACACACACACACACACACACACACAAAAGCAACCCTTTCCCCTCATCTACTGTCATCATTCATGTCACTTATCCTTTGACAGGCCCCTTTCCTCCTTTTCCAACCTTCCCATTTTCTCATCATTCCTTCCATTTTCTCATTTCCCCTTTTCCTCTACCCCTCACTTTTTCTTTCTCAATTTTTCTCGCATATTTCAACAATTTCTCTATCTTCCATCTCAGTGACCTTCGTTGCCTCTAGTTCACATGTTCTTATGTTCTCATGTTCATAAGAACATGTTCTGATGT
>WNGS01010324.1:20679-34099 GCA_020271785.1 Procambarus virginalis
TCAATCTTTGCACTGCTTTTTCATTTGTTAAACAGTTTACAGGCATGAAAAGTTCCCAATCAACGGTTGTTATTGTTATTAACAGCCTCGTGGTGCTTCGGAGCGCATTAATGTTTTATAAATTGTGAAACAACGCCGCAAGATTGAGAACATATGAGATCCGTTTTCGTAAGTGCTAGCGTAACCGCTTCGTGAATCGGCCCCAGCCGTGCTATCTGCTCACGACAGTGCTTGTGGAGTCCCTCGACCGAAATCATTTGATACTACATTGACCAAAGAGCGCCTTAGTGAGAACTTTGTCCGTATTTAACGGAACTGCCTCATCCTACGTCGGAATGGCCTTCCAGACCCATTTTAAGCCTACTTTAGTATTTAAAATACATGTGGAGCCTGTTTGAAGATGTCGCAGAAAGTAGGTTCGTTTCTGCATCACAAACTAGTTTTATTAGGGCGGTTGGGGAAAGTGTTTAAATTAAGCAGCTACTGTTGTGTCTGGACTTTTATGCGCTTACAGAGAGAGGTTCTTCTGATGCACCTGCTAACCTAATAGTGCCTACGGGGGTGGGGGGGGTGAAAGGTCTACGACTGGAACCCACCGCTTACCCAGCCTAATTGTGTACCTGTGGCGCTATAATGAAAGTATCGATGTGTTTCGAATTCTTTGTACGAATCTGGTCTGTACTTTTGGGCGGCGGTGGTCTATCACACAACTTCCTGCTTTTCCCGTACACGTCCACTTGTTTACCTCCCGTGTTAGGGTCATGCATTCCTTGCACAGTTCGACTCATTTTAGTTTATTACTAATGGTAGTAAGTTGTGGTGGTGGTGGTGTGTGTGGGGACGCGGATATAAATCTAAAAATCTACAAGAATCTATTATTGTTGTATTCCGCCTCGCCTAATAAGATATAACAGATTATCACATAGCCTGAGGGAGGGAGGGGGGGGGTGGGTTACTTTTTAAAAATGCAAAATTTAGGCTTCAACTTCGTGTTTGAAGTCAACTAGCCCCGTCCGCAACATAAAATAAGAATCACCCTAATTTCGGACAGAAATTCTTTTCGCAGACAAAATTCGAACCTCAACGAAGGCTCATAAAGTTGTACATCATTTTTAAGGCCTAGAAGGACATGCCTGGCTCATTAAGTTCCCGCATTTACTGTAGCCACCACATATGGTGGGAAGGGGTGGGAGGAGGAGTGAGGCCATAAGATCTGGCAGATGCGACGTTTCAACTCTGGCGTCCTCGATTCAAACGTTAACTGTCCACCAACACTTGTACTCCGCATTGGGCGTACAACCGTCCGAACTTCCATTTTCTTCCGCTAATCTGTTTACCTTGGCGGGGGGGTTACTCGGCTTGACGAATCGCAATATCCTGCCAATGCTCTGGGAAGAACCCGTCTGTTGTGGAACCTGTGGGCGAAACCGGTTTGGCACGATGTTTATGGATTTGAATGTCACTTCTTGTTTTTTCGCTCTTTGTGGTTGTTGGTGTGTATTGGTACTTCTGTCCTTGTTGCTTGATACCTTGTATAGGTTTTTGTTTGATGGGCCGGCTGAGGGACACCTTGGTATTGCAGTGTGTTTGTGTGTGTACTCCACCTAGTTGACTCACCTAGTTTGCTTTCGGGGGTTGAGCTCTGCTCTTTGGTCCGCCTCTCAACCGTCATCAACAGGTGTACAGTTGCTTGAGCCTAATGGGCTATATCATACTACCTTGAAACATTGTATGGAGACAGCCTCCACCAAATCGCTTCCTAAGGCATTCCATTTGTTAACCACCTCTGCCACTAAAAAAGTTCGTTCTAAGATCTCTGTGGCTCATTAGTGGTCACTCAGTTTCCACCTGTGTCCCCCTAGTGCGTGTGCACCCTTGGTTTAAAACCACCTGTCTATATCAAACCCTGTCGATTCCCCTGAGAATCGTGAAGGTGTTATCATGGCACCCCTAACTCTTCGGTCTTCCAACGAATGAGGTTTAATTCCTGCAATAGCTCCTCGTATTGACATACCTCTCAGCTCGTGTAATAGTCTGGTGGCAAACTTTGAACCTTCTCCAGCTTAGTCTTAATGCGTGACTAGATATGGCCTCCATGCTGTAGCCGCAGCCTGCCATAATTGGGTCTGACATATGTGGTATAATAATGTTCTGCAAGATGCCTTACAACACCAGTTTCTGAAAGTCCGTTCTGATGTTGACCACACGATGTCATTGCTGCTGAGTGATACCAGCCGCGTTGATATGAGCTTCAGAGGACGGGTCTTGCGTGATATCAACCACCCGGTCTTCTATCTCTCTCATAAACTGAATATTTTCATTCTCCCCAAATTATACCTTGTATCCGGTCTCCTTCTTCCTACCCCTAGCTTCTTCTATTCTTACCGTTGCTTGGTTAAACCGAACAGCCATTTTGTTCGCCCATTCCGCAGCCTTGATCCAGGTCTTCTTGAAGTCTCAAGCTGGCATCCTCTGTCTTAATCCTTCGCTTAATTTTGGCGTCGTCAGCAACCTGCAGAGGAATGATTCTATACCCTCTGGAGATCAATTACATATATCAAAATCCGGAGAGTTCCACGTACAGAGCCCTTGTGACTCCCTGGTGGATCACGCCTCTGAAGTGTCACCCCGACACTGTACGCAAAATCTGTTCCTATTGTTTAGTTCCTCCCTTATCCACTGGAGCGCCCATAAGCCTGTTACATCCCTGGCTGTTGTTTCGCCAGCTTATGCCTCAACCTTGTTATGGTGTACTTTTCACGGCTTTTCCGACAGTCCCCGCAAAAAAAGTGCAAGTCCGCCACACCTTCTCTTTTTCTTGCTTATTCTTGGTCACCTGATCGTATAATTCTTTCTATCAAGCCTGTAGGCTGCAAGATTTATCCACTCCCTGACCCTGTTGATGGTATTTCACGATGCCTCTTACTATCTCCAGAGTGTTACTAGGGGTTTTTTTGCTCACACTCTTCTCCATCACTTTGAATGGTATACAAGTAAAGGGAATGGCCTGTAGTTCATTGCTTCTTGTCTGTCACCCTGTTTTGTATATTGGTACTACTTAGCAGTCTTCCATATTCTGGTTGTGCCCCCCCCGTTTGCCAGTGGCCTTAATATCACACTATGTAGATGTTAAGAGACAAAGTTCTCCTGCACACACTTTCAATATATACACATGGCGAGATTCCATCCTGGCCCAACAGTTTTTCTCACAACCAGCTCCAATAGGTACTTTTTGACCTCATCTTTTTTAATTTCGAACCTATCCAAGTCCACCTGGTTTGCTGCTGTGCCTACCTCTCACCTTCGTCCCAGCGCCGTGGATTCTCCCTGTTTTGTTATTTTAAGAATCCACCCCTGCAACCTTTTTTTTGATCGTTTCTTCACACACCTCTTTGTCATCTTTTGTATACCTGTCCTCGCCCACCCTACATTTAATCACCTGTTCCTTCACTGTTAGTCCTTCCTCCGTGATGGAGCTGTGTATACTTGGTATCCGTCTTGGCTTTGTTGCCTAGTATTTTCATACATTTTTTTCAGCTGCTCTTCTCACACTACATACTCGTTCCTGGTTCTCCTGTATCTCTCTCTACTTTCTGGTTTGCTGTTATTCCGGAAGTTCCTCACTCCCTGTGCCCTTTTTGTTCAGCTCTTTTGCTTTCAAACATTCCCTATTAAACCACGGATTTCTTCCTTTTGCTTCTCTGTTTTTTTTATTCCTGTTGTGGCTGTACAAACCTGCGTTACGCCTCCTTACATTTTTGTGTGCCATAGTCCATCATGTCGTGTACGGGATTTGTTTCCGAGTTCTGTGTCCCCCCATTTATTATCCAGGAATTTATTCATCTCCTCCGAGTTTCCCTGTTCGGTACTCGCAGCCCGTTGGTTCCCAGTTTCTTTTTTGGGGTGAAAGCCTACTTCCACCAGGTACTCAAAGCTCAATACACTAGATCACCATTTCAAGGGGGCTTTCCACTTAACTTCCCTTATATCCCGACTCATTTAGGGTAAATATCAAATCAAGCAAGGCTGGTTCATGCTCTCCTCTCCTCATTCTTGGGTGTGGTCGGTGTGTGGTTGATGTTTTTGTTGGTGTGTGATGGTGTGGGTGGTGTTGTGTGTTAGTGTGTGTGTGTTTTGTTTGTCACCAGACTAGAGCAGTGTTTTTTCACCGTTGTGTTTGGCGGGGGTTGAGCTTTATCTTTCTGCCCGCCTCTCAACCTGTCTATCAAACATTGCTAACTACTTTTTTTATATTTTTTTCTCTCCAAAAACCCACAACCCCCCAAAATCAGACCCTATAACAGCTGACTAACTCCCAGGTACCTATTATTACTGCTATTAACAGGGGCATTCAGGGTGAAAGAAACTTTGGCCCATTTGTTTCCGCCTTCGTCGTTAATCGACCCGCGCCACAGAATTACAGTCCAGTCCGCAACACCAGGCTACGAAGCCCCCATGTTGGTGTGTGTGTGTGTTGTGTGTGTGTGTGGTGTGTGTGTGTGTGTTGTGTGTGTGTGTGTGTTGGGAGCACCCCAACATCGGTGAGGAGGGTTCATTTAGATAAAACATTTGGCAGCTGTCACAATATGACAGCCCCCACCCTGTAGATGGATCTTCAAGCCAACAGCGGCACGCAGCAGGCAGCGTGCCCACCACCCCCCAGCATGAGCAGCAGCAGGCGTGCCCACCACGCCCCAGCAGTAAAATCAGCAGCGTGTCCCACGCACGCCCCCAGCATTGACACCAGCACGGCGTGCCCGACCCACCCCAGCATGAGCACAGCATCAGCGTGAGCCACCACGCCCCCATCAATAATCAGCAGTCTTTGCCCACACGCCCCCAGCAGGACATCAGTCATGCTGCCCACTCACGCCCACATCAAAGCAGCATCGTTTCCCACCACGCCCCAGTCATGACAGGCATCAGGGTGCCCACCACTCCCTCCCCAGCGGAGCATCAGCAGGCGTGCCCACGCACGCCCTCCACAGTACCTTCATGCATCGTGCCCCCCACTGCCCCCCAGCAGTATCATCAGCAGGCGTGCCCACCAAGAAACCGCCCAGCAGGAGCAAGAGGCGGTTGCCCCCACGCCCGGCCAGGCATGACCAGGCAGGCAATGCGTGTCCCACACTCCCTCCACAATATCATACATGCTTACCACCTACGCCCCACTCATGACCTCAGCAGCGTGTCCCACCACGCCCCCATCAGGACAAGCGCATGCTTGCCTCCCGCCCCCCAGCAGACCATCAGCCAGCGTTCCACCACTCCCCCGCATGAATCCACAATCAAGCTTGCCCACCACTCCCCCAAGCAGGACCAGCGCAAGGGCGGTGCCCACCAAGCCCCGAGCAGGACAACTCAAAACAGGACCAATTCACAATGCTGTTCGCACAACGCACCCACGAGAGCCTCATGCGTTCCCACCACGCACCCCACAAGATCTACAGGCTGCCCCCCACTCCCCATCATTACCCATCAGTCGTGCCCAACACGCCCCCCAGCACTAGCAGCAGCAGGCGTGCCCACGCCCCCATGCAATATGGCGCAGCAGCGGCCCAGCCACGCCCCCGCATACCATCAGCATGCTTGCCCACCACTCCCCATGCATTACACAGCGGGCGTGCCCACCACGCCCCCAGCAAGACCATTCGTGCCCACCACTCCCACAGCAGGACCACAAGCAGGCTTACCCTCACCACGCCCCCAGCAGCAGCAGCAACAGCTTGCCCACCACGCCCCCAGCAAGAGCAACAAGCGTGCCCACCACGCCCCCCACAATAGCAGCTAGCGTGCCGCACCACGCCCCAGCGAGCGCATGCGTGCCCACCACGCCCCCAGCAAGAGCAACAAGCGTGCCCACCACGCCCCCAGCAAGAGCAACAAGCGTGCCCACCACGCCCCCAGCAAGAGCAACAAGCGTGCCCACCACGCCCCCAGCAAGAGCAACAAGCGTGCCCACCACGCCCCCAGCAAGAGCAACAAGCGTGCCCACCACGCCCCCAGCAAGAGCAACAAGCGTGCCCACCACGCCCCCAGCAAGAGCAACAAGCGTGCCCACCACGCCCCCAGCAAGAGCAACAAGCGTGCCCACCACGCCCCCAGCCGGACAGCAGCCTGCGTGCCCACCACCCGCCCCATCAATAGCAGCAGCAGGCGTGCCCACCACGCCCCCCAGCAAGAGCAGCAGCAGGGGCTTGCCCACCACGCCCCCAGCAAGAGCAGCAGCGTGCCCCCCACGCCCCAGCAAGGACCACAGCAGCGTGCCCCACCACGCCGCCCAGCAAGAGCAGCAGCGTGCCTCACCAATCCCCCGCAGGACCCAGACATCAATGCGTGCCGACCCGCCCCCAGCAGGACCATACATGGCTTGCCCACCCAAGCCCCCATCATGACCAGCACATCGTTGCCGACACGCCCCAAGCAGACCATCATCAGGCGTGGCCCACCACCATGCACCCATCTTAAGGCGCATCAGGCATGCCCACCCTCACCCCCCGCAGGACCACACAGCGTGGCCCACACTCCCCCGCAAGAGCGCGCAGGCGTGCCCACCACTCACCCATCAATATCAGCATCATCGTTGCCCAACCACAACCCACAGCAGGACCAGCAGCAGGCTGCCCACCAGCCCCCTGCAGGACCACAGCGACGCGTGCCCACCACTCCCCTATCAGGGACCATCATCAAGGGCGTGCCACACCACTCCCCCAGCAGGACCAGCATCAGGCGTTCCCCCACACCCCCTCAGACCCAGCAGCAGGCCGTGCACACCCATCTCCCCAGCAGGACCAGCACATGCGTGCGACCACGCCCCCAGCGGACCATCATTCATGCGTGCCCACCACGCCCCCCGCAGGAATCAGCAGCAGGCGTGACCACCACGCCCCCAGTAGTGACAAAGGCACAGGCTGCCCAACCACGCCCCCAGCAAGAGCGGCGCGTGCACCACCCGCCCCCAGAGGACCCGCATGCGTGCCCACAACGCCCCCAGCATGACCAGCAGCAGCGTGCCCACCACGGACCCCCAGCAGGAGCCAGACAGCTGCCCCCACGCCCCCACAGGAGCATCAGGCCTTGCCACCCAAACCCCCAGCATGTATCTCAGCATGCTGCCCCCACGCCCGACCAGCAAGAGCATCAGGCGTGCCCGACCACGCCCCCAGCAATTCAGCAGCTTGCTCACCATCGCCCCCAGCCAGGCGGCATCGGATTGCCCACCACTCCCCATCAAGAGCATTCATGCTTCCACACCACTCCCCCAGGCAGGAGCATGTCGCGTCGTGCCCACCACGCTCCCTTCAGATGCATCAGCAGCAGGCTTGCCAACCACTCCCCCCATCATGAGCATCAGCATCGTGCCCAAAACACCCCCAGCAGTAGAACAGCTGGCGTTGCCCCCAGCCCCAAGCAAGAGCAGCATGCGGTGCCTCGCCACCCACTCCCCCATCAGGATCATCAGCAGCTTGCCCCCCGCCCCCCAGGCAGATCAGCAGGCTTGCCCACCCACGCCCCCCAGCTGACAGCACAGGCGTGCCATCAACGCCCAACCCCGCATACCAGCAGCAGGCGGACCCACCTCGCCCCCATCAGGACAGCAGCAGCGTGCCCACCTACACCACCCCTCAGATCCTCAGCATTGCTTGCCCCCACGCACCCAGCAATAGCAGCAGCATTGCCCACCCACGTCCCCCAGTCCGGAGGCAGCATCATTCGTTCGGTGCCGGACCTACGCCCCCCAGGGCATTAGGCAGCAGCAGGCTTGCGCCACCACTCTCCCATCAGGACCAGCACAGGCGTGCCCACCACGTCCCCCAGCATTAAGAGATCATCAGCGTGACACCACCCCCCAGCAGGACCAGCAGCAGGCGTGCCCACAACGCCCCCAGCAGGACACAAGCGTGCCCACCACGCCCCCAGCAAGAGCAACAAGCGTGCCCACCACGCCCCCAGCAAGAGCAACAAGCGTGCCCACCACGCCCGCCAGCAGGAGCAGCAGCTGGCGTGCCCACCACGCCCCCAGCAAGATGACAGCAGGCGTGCCACCACGCCCCCAGCAGAGCAGATGCGAGCCCACCACGCCCCCAGCAAATGCAATCAGTCGTGCCCCACCACGCCCCATCAGACATCAGGCGTGCCCACCACGCCCCAGCAGGAGCAGCATCAGGCGTTGCCCACCACCCCCCAGCAGGTCAGCAGCAGGCGTTCGCGCACCACGCCTCCCAGCAGATAGCAGCAGCATGCGTTCCCACCACGCCGACCCCCAGCAGGAACCAGCAGACAGGCCCCCCCCCGTGCCCAAAAAAGTAAAGAGTGAGACCAGAGAGGGAGGATGCCACCCAGCCTGAGAATGCATCAGGCGTCCCACCACGCCCCAGCATGATCTCTCAGGCGTTTGCCCACCACGCCTCACAGCGGCCCAGGCAGGCGTGCCTAGTCAGCCGCCCCCGCAGAAATAGCCTCAACATTGAACATTGAAAATATAAACCTATAATGTGCAATTTGAGTGTGATCAAGAGTCGAGGCTCAGCACTGTATCGCTGCACACTCTTGCATGTGTTGAAATAATATCTGCGCTGGCGGCCACGTGTGCGTGGTGCAACACCCACACTCCAGTATAAACACCTTCAAAGGGTGTGTGTTGGGGCACCCCTCTACACAAAACCCCTGTACTGGCGTGAGTTACAATGTTTTTTCAGCTTGTCGCGAGAAACATGTAGAGAAAATGGAGAAAGATTCGAGCTTGAATCATCGATATCAACCTTGGCGTCACATTTAATATTATTATATGTTTGCAGGAAAGACTGCTACCCCGATCTTAGATATATATATAATATATTATAATATCTATCTTATTATTATATATATATATGAATATGAATAAGTATGTACATGTCACCTCCGCCAAATGCAGGTATTTAAACTCTGTTCATATATATATATATAATATATATATAATATATATATAGATATAATATATATATATATATAATATATTATAATATATGATGAGAAGAATTCGCTCGTTGCTACGTACCGCCTCCCATTCAGTGTGATGGAATTGGGCAGGTTTTTACATTCCCGTCCAGGTACTTATCACTTTGCATTTGTCTGGGGGAAGTCTAGCAATCATCTTCCGGCTGTCTGTCTTTTCTATCTGGGTCCGCTTTGTCCTGGCGGAAGTTGGGAACCCATCTTTATAGCCGTCTGTTCTCTATCTATATGCCCGTACGACACGGTATATTGCCTTAGCTTCATCTACCAAAAGCCTCGGCTGACATTTTACCGCAAAGCAAGCTGGAAGATTGTCACCCAACGTTAAAGGGATTTGTTTTATCGAGAACATTTTTTCATGTGATTGGTGTCCCTCCCACCCCCCCCCCCCCCCCCCCCCGTTGCATACCCCCCCCAGAACAACGGCGGCCGGGGGGGGGAGGGGCAGCATTCCTTTTCCCTCTGAATGCAGTTTTTCCCCTCTAAAATTTTTTCCTCTTACATTCTTTTCCTCCTCGTTACAATTCTCTCATTATCCACAGTCCGCATCTAGTAGCCACCCCTACTCATGCCCGACTTCCCACACCTTCTTGCAAGGCTGTTGTGGGTGTGAGGTGGATTCGACCCCATGTTGTGGTCATGTAGGCGACTTATAAGTGGCCTGGAGGCCGTCACTAATGGCACAGAGAAGAGGCGGGTGCCACATACACGACTTTCAGAGCGCCCTGGCTGGCTGGGGTTTCACTGGCAGTCTGTTTACATAGTTCGACCCCCTCTAAATGGCGTGAGAGGAGAATATAGAAAAATTTTATATTATATGCTTATATTTGTCTTATGTTTTTCTTCACCGCAGGCGATGAGTCACAATACGTGGCGAATATGGTGACCAGCCACACTAGAAAGTGAATGGACGGCGACGTTTCGGTCCCTTCCTGGACCATTCTCAAGTCGATTGTGAGAATGGTCCAGGACGGACCGAAACGTCGTGCGTCACTTCGCTCTTTTTCTTCACTGTGGGGGTTAATTGAAAAATTAACTCTCGCAAGTTCATTTTCACTTTTTATTTATGGGTTGGATGCCTAGAAGTGTTTCAGCCAGACACTTCTATCTTTTCAAAGCCAATAATTTTACTTACTCAGATGGTGCTGATGTTTCGTTTTTGGGTAGGTGACGGGGACAAAACAAGAACAAGGATATATAACATGGGCATATACCAATGGGGTTACTTTTACGGAGCCTCCCCATAGCCCGTGTTACATGGATATTTCGTTCTGGTAGCTAAATCTAAAACAACAACACCGACAACCATGGGTGTACATTCTATCTTCTTGCTTTTGTGCAGGTTAGGGTCTTGAAGTGGGTAGAACTTCTTGAGATGTTTTCAGGGCTTTTAGTGTCCCGCGGCCTGGTCCGCTCGACCAGGGCCTTCGGGTAGAATGTATTTATGTTTAATTGGCTGTTGATGATCCTGTTGCAACATTTTGTGATGTGTAGGGCCCTCACTGTAGGTTTCATCTTTGTCAGAAAATTTTCATCAAATTGACTGGGAGATGGCGTCTTCAATAAAGAATTGTAAAATCACTTTCAATAGGAACATCATTGAATCTTCTTTAATCAATTCCAAATCCTGTATTTGAACATTAGCAGTGGTTATATAACTTAGATCCATTTTTGATTGATCAGTTAAAGGGCGATTTGAGTAGGATCATTGATACATATTTGTCTCACTAATTCACTGTTAATATACACTATCTTATGCTATTATTATCCATGTATGGGCTTATTGGCCCATATGATCTAGCTCTTATTTGTATCCACCTTATCTCATTCATATATTTGTCATTGTACCTCACTTCACTTCACCTCTCTCTCCTGCCTATATATATATATATATATATTTCAAACTTACTGACTTGTAAATCATTCCTTCTGAAGATGTATTATTGAAATACGAAAGAAGTTAAGAAAAATTCCTGTCTCAGTTCTTCCTCCGTGGTCTGACACTGTCATATATATATATATATATATTATATATATATATATATATATATATGTGTGTGTGTGTGTGTGTGTGTGTGTGTGTGTGTGTGTGTGTGTGTGTGTGAACGTCCATGGGAACGAAAACATGAAGAGAGTATTCTGGGTTGTTTAGCCCACTAGGTCATAACCTACATCAGAGGGGTGTGGCATTATGGAAGAGTCACACTCACACTTGAGATTAAACACTAAAAGCACTCAAGGTGGAGAGACACACACACACTCGAGCACATGGAGAGTGTGTGAGAGCCGGTGATATGTGATGTATTTATATTATTGTGGTCACACCCTTGGAAACACAAACCGAAACTGTCTCTCTTTTCCGCTTGTTACAACTTGTAATAAAGTTGTTACATCTTGTCGTAACGTGTTTATGACGTATTAGAACGTTGTTACAACTTGCTATATTGGTTGTTATAACTGGTTAGGAGGTGTTAAAACTTGTTCGAACGTTGTACCAACGTGGTAGTTTCGGTGTGTGTTTGGTCACACGTTATATGGGATGGTGGACATGGTGGTCAAGTCTGGTTGTTAAGCTTGTTGGATCAAGTGCTCCAGAGTGATCGTTAAGCTTTTGGATATGGTGTTCCTTGAGGATAATGAAGCCCTTTTGATATATATTTTCAGATTGCATACGATGATACAGGTAACATGATAGGACATTTCCAGATCGATCTGACTGTGGTGGTCAGTATACCACCATAGTCATAAATCAAATTTAACTGGTCCTGTGTAAGGATGAGCGCAACAAAGTGTAAGGATGACCGCTCAGGTGATCTACGGCTTCGGGTTGAGTTCTCAGCCAATCAGCATCCTTGTGTTGAGTTCTCAGCCAATCAGCATCCTTGTGTTGAGTTCTCAGGCAATCAGCATCCTTGTGTTGAGTTCTCAGCCAATCAGCATCCTTGTGTTGAGTTCTCAGGCAATCAGCGTCTTTGTGTTCATCAGCCAATCAACGGTTTGCTTCTTAATTTCTAAGACAATGAGTGTCTTTGGCCACACACACGTCAGAGAACCGGGTCAGAGCAGCTGGCAGAGTGCTTAACTAGCTGAGCCTACGGCCTAACGACTAGAGAAAGAGTAAGAACCACACAATTGGAGTGTGGGAATGTCGGTTGTTGCGCCTCGCGGGTACCCCACACTAACGAGAGTCCCCTGTTGTTGTTGTTGTTGTTGAAGATTCGCTACCTGGAACAAAAAGTTCCAAGTAGCACGGGCTATGGTGAGCCCGTAGCCTGAGAGTCCCCTGTTGGTAACGCATGCAGCGAACGCGTCACAATAACCTGGTTGAAACAACCCAACGCATATAAATGAGAAGTGATGTGGTTTTGGTCCGTTGTGATCTGTTAGTAAGTGGCGCCAAGGTTAGACAAATGGCCACAAGACTCCAACCCAGATATGTGCAACGTCATGAGGATAAGAAAACAGAGAATAGTCAAGGGAGCTAATAGGTAATGTAAGGAAGAAAGTCTCCAGGGGTCAACGAGAGAAAAGGGTCTTGGAGTAGAGACACACTCGTCTCCAGAGAGAGACTCTACATGATCCAGGCATACAAATACTCGGAAGTATCAATGAGATAAAGTGGATGGTTAGGTTGAACAGTGGGATGAGGTGTGAGGAAGGCGAACCATCAGGAGAAAGCGCCAAGCCATTACGACTATATAGCCCTGGGAAGGGGTCAGGATAAGGTTTTGGGATGGGACGGAGGGAATGGAATGGTGCCCAATTCATAGGTTTGAAAACATACAGGACAATATGCAAAAAAAAACAAACATTGTAGAGACTTGGCATTGGACTACAGTTGGTAAGCCAGAGCCCAAAAGCTTAAGACCGACACCGCGGACTGTTAGCACATGACCGTCAGGCAAAAATACAATAATTATCAACTGAAAGAGTAAATCCTAGGTCCTGTTACCTAGCAGTAAAATAGGTACCTAGGTGTTAGTCAGCTGTCACGGGCTGCTTCCTGGAGGGTGGAGACCTGGTCGAGGACCGGGCCGCGGGACACTAAAAAGCCCCGAAATCATCTCAAGATAACCTATAGAATAGCGCTACAAAATCTCAATAACGCCACAGACTCAAAAAACACACATACGACAGAAAAAGAAAGACTACATATTATACCACCACAACGAGAGGGGGAAAAAAAGAAAATCCAGTATAACGGGCCAAAAAAAAAAATAACCACAAATCCGACAATAGCCAAAGGAACAATTTCTTGATTTTTTTCCTCCCCGAATAAACATTGGAACCAGAGAGAGAGAGAGAGTGAGAGTGAGAGTGAGAGAGAGAGAGAGAGAGAGTGAGAGTGAGAGAGAGAGAGAGAGAGAGAGAGAGAGAAAAGAGAGAGAGAGAGAGAGAGAAAGAGAGAGAGAGAGCACCACGCTCC
>WNGS01010325.1:0-10868 GCA_020271785.1 Procambarus virginalis
CCCCCCCCTGCTTCTCACCTGATACTTCCCCCTGCTTCTCACCTGATACTTTCCCCTGCTTCTCACCTGATACTTCCCCCTGCTTCTCACCTGATACTTCCCCCTGCTTCTCACCTGATACTTCCCCCTGCTTCTCACCTGATACTTCCCCCTGCTTCTCACCTGATACTTCCCCCCTGCTTCTCACCTGATACTTCCCCCTGCTTCTCACCTGATACTTCCCCCTGCTTCTCACCTGATACTTTCCCCTGCTTCTCACCTGATACTTCCCCCCTGCTTCTCACCTGATACTTCCCCCTGCTTCTCACCTGATACTTCCCCCTGCTTCTCACCTGATACTTCCCCCTGCTTCTCACCTGATACTTCCCCCTGCTTCTCACCTGATACTTCCCCCTGCTTCTCACCTGATACTTCCCCCCTGCTTCTCACCTGATACTTCCCCCTGCTTCTCACCTGATACTTCCCCCCTGCTTCTCACCTGATACTTTCCCCTGCTTCTCACCTGATACTTCCCCCCTGCTTCTCACCTGATACTTCCCCCTGCTTCTCACCTGAACTTCCCCCTGCTTCTCACCTGATACTTCCCCCCTGCTTCTCACCTGATACTTCCCCCCTGCTTCTCACCTGATACTTCCCCCTGCTTCTCACCTGATACTTCCCCCCTGCTTCTCACCTGATACTTCCCCCTGCTTCTCACCTGATACTTCCCCCCTGCTTCTCACCTGATACTTCCCCCTGCTTCTCACCTGATACTTCCCCCTGCTTCTCACCTGATTCTTCCCCTGCTTCTCACTCTAATACCTTTATATCCTAATATATCCATATATATACTCCCTGGTATATCCTGTTAAAGAGTGAGAATGAGAAAGAAAGTCTTCCTCAGCGTCAACACATGTCTCTCAGTATCTTGTATGGTGTTATCATATCTCCTCTATTTCTTCGGTCCTCCAGAGGTTGTGAGGTCCAGTTCCTTCAGCCTATCCTCGTAGGCTGAAGGAACTGGAAAGGGAAGAGAACTGGAACTGAAAGAGAAAGCTTTCTGCCTGTGTACAGGAGTCAGTAATTTTTCTGTTCCTGTACCCGCTAGTGAAGGGAGAAAAGTTGCATAGACCAAACTCACCACATTGTTTAAGTGTATATGCCAAGCTCACAGTATTTTTAAAATATATAGACCAAGCTCACAGTATTTTTAAAATATATAGACCAAGCTCACAGTATTTTTAAAATATATAGACCAAGCTCACAGTATTTTTAAAATATATAGAACAAGTTCACAATATTTTTTAAAAATGTATTTCTCGACCTCCTCCCCACCATCCTGCCGTCTACCAACAACAACAGCCCATGTGCACACACTTCGGCAAATGTTGGACTCCAGTGGACGCAAAATATGCATCACATCCCTCGTGGTCCGTCCAACCACTTGGGTTGAAGCGACAATCTCGCTTCATGCAGGTCGGCGTTCAATCCCCGACCGTCCAAGTGGTTGGGCACCATTCCTTCCCCCCGTCCCATCCCAAATGTTTATCCTGACCCCTTCCAAGCGCTATATACGCGTAATGACTTCACGCTTTCCATAATAGTTCCCTCGCTCCTTTCCTCCCGCCAGCAGTATCAACAGACTTGAGGCACGTGAGCGTCCCAATATATTTGTGTATATTCGATTGTATAATTGTCAGTGATATTATAACAAAAATTTATCCAAGGAGTGCCGGACCAACCGGGCTGTGGTGGGTATGTGGGCCTGCGGGCCGCTCCAAGCAACAGCCTGGTGGACCAAACTCTCACAAGCCAAGCCTGGCCTCGGGCCGGGTTTAAGGATTAGAACTCCCAGAACCCCATCAAGCAAGTGTCAAGGTATATGTTATTGTTTGAGGATTACATTGTGGATCTGACAACAGTCTGACAACGACCAGTCGTGGTGTCAGCTGACAACGACCAGTCGTGGTGTCAGCTGACAACCACCAGTCGTGGTGTCAGCTGACAACGACCAGTCGTGGTGTTGGCTGACAACGACCAGTCGTGGTGTTGGCTGACAACGACCAGTCGTGGTGTCAGCTGACAACGACCAGTCGTGGTGTTGGCTGACAGCGACCAGTCGTGGTGTTGGCTGACAACCACCAGTCGTGGTGTTGGCTGACAACCACCAGTCGTGGTGTTGGCTGACAACGACCAGTCGTGGTGTTGGCTGACAACCACCAGTCGTGGTGTCAGCTGACAACGACCAGTCGTGGTGTTGGCTGACAACCACCAGTCGTGGTGTTGGCTGACAACGACCAGTCGTGGTGTTGGCTGACAACCACCAGTCGTGGTGTTGGCTGACAACGACCAGTCGTGGTGTTGGCTGACAACCACCAGTCGTGGTGTTGGCTGACAACGACCAGTCGTGGTGTTGGCTGACAACCACCAGTCGTGGTGTTGGCTGACAACCACCAGTCGTGGTGTCAGCTGACAACGACCAGTCGTGGTGTTGGCTGACAACGACCAGTCGTGGTGTTGGCTGACAACGACCAGTCGTGGTGTTGGCTGACAACCACCAGTCGTGGTGTTGGCTGACAACGACCAGTCGTGGTGTTGGCTGACAACCACCAGTTGGTGTTGGCTGACAACGACCAGTCGTGGTGTTGGCTGACAACGACCAGTCGTGGTGTTGGCTGACAACCATCAGTCGTGGTGTTGGCTGACAACCACCAGTCGTGGTGTTGGCTGACAACGACCAGTCGTGGTGTTGCTGACAACCACCAGTCGTGGTGTCAGCTGACAACGACCAGTCGTGGTGTTGCCTGACAACCACCAGTTGTGGTGTTGGCTGACAACGACCAGTCGTGGTGTTGGCTGACAACGACCAGTCGTGGTGTTGGCTGACAACGACCAGTCGTGGTGTTGGCTGACAACCACCAGTCGTGGTGTTGGCTGACAACGACCAGTCGTGGTGTCAGCTGACAACGACCAGTCGTGGTGTCAGCTGACAACCACCAGTCGTGGTGTCAGCTGACAACGACCAGTCGTGGTGTTGGCTGACAACGACCAGTCGTGGTGTTGGCTGACAACGACCAGTCGTGGGGTCAGCTGACAACGACCAGTCGTGGTGTTGGCTGACAACGACCAGTCGTGGTGTTGGCTGACAACCACCAGTCGTGGTGTTGGCTGACAACCACCAGTCGTGGTGTTGGCTGACAACGACCAGTCGTGGTGTTGGCTGACAACGACCAGTCGTGGTGTCAGCTGACAACGACCAGTCGTGGTGTTGGCTGACAACGACCAGTCGTGGTGTTGGCTGACAACGACCAGTCGTGGTGTTGGCTGACAACCACCAGTCGTGGTGTTGGCTGACAACCACCAGTCGTGGTGTTGGCTGACAACCACCAGTCGTGGTGTTGGCTGACAACGACCAGTCGTGGTGTTGGCTGACAACCACCAGTCGTGGTGTTGGCTGACAACCACCAGTCGTGGTGTCAGCTGACAACGACCAGTCGTGGTGTTGGCTGACAACGACCAGTCGTGGTGTTGGCTGACAACGACCAGTCGTGGTGTTGGCTGACAACCACCAGTCGTGGTGTTGGCTGACAACGACCAGTCGTGGTGTTGGCTGACAACCACCAGTCGTGGTGTTGGCTGACAACGACCAGTCGTGGTGTTGGCTGACAACGACCAGTCGTGGTGTTGGCTGACAACCACCAGTCGTGGTGTTGGCTGACAACCACCAGTCGTGGTGTTGGCTGACAACGACCAGTCGTGGTGTTGGCTGACAACCACCAGTCGTGGTGTTGGCTGACAACGACCAGTCGTGGTGTTGGCTGACAACGACCAGTCGTGGTGTTGGCTGACAACGACCAGTCGTGGTGTTGGCTGACAACGACCAGTCGTGGTGTTGGCTGACAACGACCAGTCGTGGTGTTGGCTGACAACGACCAGTCGTGGTGTTGGCTGACAACGACCAGTCGTGGTGTTGGCTGACAACGACCAGTCGTGGTGTTGGCTGACAACCACCAGTCGTGGTGTTGGCTGACAACCACCAGTCGTGGTGTTGGCTGACAACGACCAGTCGTGGTGTTGGCTGACAACCACCAGTCGTGGTGTTGGCTGACAACCACCAGTCGTGGTGTTGGCTGACAACCACCAGTCGTGGTGTTGGCTGACAACCAGTCGTGGTGTTGGCTGACAACGACCAGTCGTGGTGTTGGCTGACAACCACCAGTCGTGGTGTTGGCTGACAACCACCAGTCGTGGTGTTGGCTGACAACGACCAGTCGTGGTGTTGGCTGACAACCACCAGTCGTGGTGTTGGCTGACAACCACCAGTCGTGGTGTTGGCTGACAACGACCAGTCGTGGTGTTGGCTGACAACCACCAGTCGTGGTGTTGGCTGACAACGACCAGTCGTGGTGTTGGCTGACAACCACCAGTCGTGGTGTCGCTGACAACGACCAGTCGTGGTGTTGGCTGACAACCACCAGTCGTGGTGTTGGCTGACAACGACCAGTCGTGGTGTTGGCTGACAACCACCAGTCGTGGTGTTGGCTGACAACGACCAGTCGTGGTGTTGGCTGACAACCACCAGTCGTGGTGTTGGCTGACAACGACCAGTCGTGGTGTTGGCTGACAACCACCAGTCGTGGTGTTGGCTGACAACCACCAGTCGTGGTGTTGGCTGACAACGACCAGTCGTGGTGTTGGCTGACAACGACCAGTCGTGGTGTTGGCTGACAACGACCAGTCGTGGTGTGGTGTTGGCTGACAACGACCAGTCGTGGTGTTGGCTGACAACGACCAGTCGTGGTGTTGGCTGACAACCACCAGTCGTGGTGTTGGCTGACAACCACCAGTCGTGGTGTTGGCTGACAACGACCAGTCGTGGTGTTGGCTGACAACCACCAGTCGTGGTGTTGGCTGACAACGACCAGTCGTGGTGTTGGCTGACAACGACCAGTCGTGGTGTTGGCTGACAACCACCAGTCGTGGTGTTGGCTGACAACGACCAGTCGTGGTGTTGGCTGACAACCACCAGTCGTGGTGTTGGCTGACAACCACCAGTCGTGGTGTTGGCTGACAACGACCAGTCGTGGTGTTGGCTGACAACGACCAGTCGTGGTGTTGGCTGACAACCACCAGTCGTGGTGTTAGCTGACAACGACCAGTCGTGGTGTTGGCTGACAACCACCAGTCGTGGTGTCAGCTGACAACCACCAGTCGTGGTGTTGGCTGACAACCACCAGTCGTGGTGTTGGCTGACAACGACCAGTCGTGGTGTTGGCTGACAACCACCAGTCGTGGTGTTGGCTGACAACGACCAGTCGTGGTGTTGGCTGACAACGACCAGTCGTGGTGTTGGCTGACAACCACCAGTCGTGGTGTTGGCTGACAACCACCAGTCGTGGTGTTGGCTGACAACCACCAGTCGTGGTGTTGGCTGACAACCACCAGTCGTGGTGTTGGCTGACAACGACCAGTCGTGGTGTTGGCTGACAACACCAGTCGTGGTGTTGGCTGACAACCACCAGTCGTGGTGTTGGCTGACAACGACCAGTCGTGGTGTTGGCTGACAACCACCAGTCGTGGTGTTGGCTGACAACGACCAGTCGTGGTGTTGGCTGACAACCACCAGTCGTGGTGTTGGCTGACAACCACCAGTCGTGGTGTTGGCTGACAACGACCAGTCGTGGTGTTGGCTGACAACGACCAGTCGTGGTGTTGGCTGACAACGACCAGTCGTGGTGTTAGCGCTGACAACGACCAGTCGTGGTGTTGGCTGACAACGACCAGTCGTGGTGTTGGCTGACAACGACCAGTCGTGGTGTTGGCTGACAACGACCAGTCGTGGTGTTGGCTGACAACGACCAGTCGTGGTGTTGGCTGACAACCACCAGTCGTGGTGTTGGCTGACAACCACCAGTCGTGGTGTTGACTGACAACCACCAGTCGTGGTGTTGACTGACAACCACCAGTCGTGGTGTTGGCTGACAACCACCAGTCGTGGTGTCAGCTGACAACCACCAGTCGTGGTGTTAGCGCTGACAACCACCAGTCGTGGTGTTGGCTGACAACCACCAGTCGTGGTGTCAGCTGACAACCACCAGTCGTGGTGTCAGCTGACAACCACCAGTCGTGGTGTCAGCGTAGACAACGACCAGTCGTGGTGTCAGCTGACAACCACCTGTCGTGGTGTTAGCGCTGACAACCACCAGTCGTGGTGTTGGCTGACAACCACCAGTCGTGGTGTCAGCTGACAACCACCAGTCGTGGTGTCAGCTGACAACCACCAGTCGTGGTGTCAGCGTAGACAACGACCAGTCGTGGTGTCAGCTGACAACGACCAGTCGTGGTGTTAGCGCTGACAACGACCAGTCGTGGTGTTGGCTGACAACCACCAGTCGTGGTGTTGGCTGACAACCACCAGTCGTGGTGTCAGCTGACAACGACCAGTCGTGGTGTTGGCTGACAACGACCAGTCGTGGTGTTGGCTGACAACGACCAGTCGTGGTGTCAGCTGACAACGACCAGTCGTGGTGTTGGCTGACAACCACCAGTCGTGGTGTTAGCTGACAACCACCAGTCGTGGTGTTGGCTGACAACCACCAGTCGTGGTGTTAGCTGACAACCACCAGTCGTGGTGTTGGCTGACAACCACCAGTCGTGGTGTTAGCTGACAACCACCAGTCGTGGTGTTGGCTGACAACCACCAGTCGTGGTGTTAGCTGACAACCACCAGTCGTGGTGTTGGCTGACAACCACCAGTCGTGGTGTTAGCGCTGACAACCACCAGTCGTGGTGTTGGCTGACAACCACCAGTCGTGGTGTTAGCTGACAACGACCAGTCGTGGTGTTGGCTGACAACCACCAGTCGTGGTGTTGGCTGACAACCACCAGTCGTGGTGTTGGCTGACAACCACCAGTCGTGGTGTTGGCTGACAACCACCAGTCGTGGTGTTGGCTGACAACCACCAGTCGTGGTGTTGGCTGACAACCACCAGTCGTGGTGTTGGCTGACAACCACCAGTCGTGGTGTTGGCTGACAACCACCAGTCGTGGTGTTGGCTGACAACCACCAGTCGTGGTGTCAGCTGACAACCACCAGTCGTGGTGTTGGCTGACAACGACCAGTCGTGGTGTTAGCTGACAGCGACCAGTCGAGGTGTTAGCGCTGACAACGACCAGTCGTGGTGTCAGCTGACAACGACCAGTCGTGGTGTTAGCGCTGACAACGACCAGTCGTGGTGTTAGCGCTGACAACGACCAGTCGTGGTGTTAGCGCTGACAACCACCAGTCGTGGTGTTGGCTGACAACGACCAGTCGTGGTGTTGGCTGACAACGACCAGTCGTGGTGTTGGCTGACAACCACCAGTCGTGGTGTTGGCTGACAACCACCAGTCGTGGTGTTGGCTGACAACCACCAGTCGTGGTGTTGGCTGACAACCACCAGTCGTGGTGTCAGCTGACAACCACCAGTCGTGGTGTCAGCGTAGACAACGACCAGTCGTGGTGTTAGCGCTGACAACGACCAGTCGTGGTGTCAGCTGACAACGACCAGTCGTGGTGTCAGCTGACAACGACCAGTCGTGGTGTTAGCGCTGACAACCACCAGTCGTGGTGTCAGCGTAGACAACGACCAGTCGTGGTGTCAGCTGACAACCATCAGTCGTGGTGTCAGCTGACAACCAACAGTCGTGGTGTCAGCTGACAACCACCAGTCGTGGTGTTAGCGCTGACAACGACCAGTCGTGGTGTCAGCGTAGACAACGACCAGTCGTGGTGTCAGCTGACAACGACCAGTCGTGGTGTCAGCGTAGACAACGACCAGTCGTGGTGTCAGCTGACAACGACCAGTCGTGGTGTCAGCTGACAACGACCAGTCGTGGTGTCATCTAACAACGACCAGTTGTGGTGTCAGCTGACAACGACCAGTCGTGGTGTCAGCTGACAACGACCAGTCGTGGTGTCAGCTGACAACGACCAGTCGTGGTGTCATCTAACAACGACCAGTTGTGGTGTCAGCTGACAACGACCAGTCGTGGTGTCAGCGTAGACAACGACCAGTCGTGGTGTCATCTAACAACGACCAGTTGTGGTGTCAGCTAACAACGACCAGTCGTGGTGTCAGCTAACAACGACCAGTCGTGGTGTCAGCTAACAACGACCAGTCGTGGTGTTGGCTGACAACGACCAGTCGTGGTGTTGGCTGACAACGACCAGTCGTGGTGTCAGCTAACAACGACCAGTCGTGGTGTCAGCTAACAACGACCAGTCGTGGTGTCAGCTAACAACGACCAGTCGGGGTGTCAGCTAACAACGACCAGTCGGGGTGTCAGCTGACAACGACCAGTCGGGGTGTCAGCTGACAACGACCAGTCGGGGTGTCAGCTGACAACGACCAGTCGTGGTGTCAGCTGACAACGACCAGTCGTGGTGTCAGCTGACAACGACCAGTCGGGGTGTCAGCTGACAACGACCAGTCGTGGTGTCAGCTGACAACGACCAGTGGGGGTGTCAGCTGACAACGACCAGTCGTGGTGTCAGCTGACAACGACCAGTCGGGGTGTCAGCTGACAACGGCCAGTCGGGGTGTCAGCTGACAACGACCAGTCGTGGTGTCAGCTGACAACGACCAGTCGTGGCGTTAGCGCTGACAACCACCAGTCGTGGTGTTGGCTGACAACCACCAGTCGTGGTGTCAGCTGACAACCACCAGTCGGGGTGTCAGCTGACAACGACCAGTCGTGGTGTTGGCTGACAACCACCAGTCGTGGTGTTGGCTGACAACCACCAGTCGTGGTGTCAGCTGACAACCACCAGTCGTGGTGTTGGCTGACAACCACCAGTCGGGGTGTCAGCTGACACGACCAGTCGTGGTGTCAGCTGACAACGACCAGTCGGGGTGTCAGCTGACAACGACCAGTCGGGGTGTCAGCTGACAACGACCAGTCGTGGTGTCAGCGTAGACAACGACCAGTCGTGGTGTCAGCGTAGACAACGACCAGTCGTGGTGTCAGCTGACAACCACCAGTCGTGGTGTCAGCGTAGACAACGACCAGTCGTGGTGTCAGCTGACAACCACCAGTCGTGGTGTCAGCGTAGACAACGACCAGTCGTGGTGTCAGCTAACAACGACCAGTCGTGGTGTCAGCTAACAACGACCAGTCGTGGTGTTGGCTGACAACGACCAGTCGTGGTGTTGGCTAACAACGACCAGTCGTGGTGTCAGCTAACAACGACCAGTCGTGGTGTCAGCTAACAACGACCAGTCGTGGTGTCAGCTAACAACGACCAGTCGTGGTGTCAGCTGACAACGACCAGTCGGGGTGTCAGCTGACAACGACCAGTCGGGGTGTCAGCTGACAACGACCAGTCGGGGTGTCAGCTGACAACGACCAGTCGGGGTGTCAGCTGACAACGACCAGTCGTGGTGTTAGCTGACAACGACCAGTCGGGGTGTCAGCTGACAACGACCAGTCGTGGTGTCAGCTGACAACGACCAGTGGGGTGTCAGCTGACAACGACCAGTCGTGGTGTCAGCTGACAACGACCAGTCGGGGTGTCAGCTGACAACGACCAGTCGGGGTGTCAGCTGACAACGACCAGTCGTGGTGTCAGCTGACAACGACCAGTCGTGGTGTTAGCGCTGACAACCACCAGTCGTGGTGTTGGCTGACAACCACCAGTCGTGGTGTCAGCTGACAACCACCAGTCGTGGTGTTGCTGACAACCACCAGTCGGGGTGTCAGCTGACACGACCAGTCGTGGTGTCAGCTGACAACGACCAGTCGGGGTGTCAGCTGACAACGACCAGTCGGGGTGTCAGCTGACAACGACCAGTCGTGGTGTCAGCGTAGACAACGACCAGTCGTGGTGTCAGCGTAGACAACGACCAGTCGTGGTGTCAGCTGACAACCACCAGTCGTGGTGTCAGCGTAGACAACGACCAGTCGTGGTGTCAGCTGACAACCACCAGTCGTGGTGTCAGCGTAGACAACGACCAGTCGTGGTGTCAGCTAACAACGACCAGTCGTGGTGTCAGCTAACAACGACCAGTCGTGGTGTGGCTGACAACGACCAGTCGTGGTGTTGGCTAACAACGACCAGTCGTGGTGTCAGCTAACAACGACCAGTCGTGGTGTCAGCTAACAACGACCAGTCGGGGTGTCAGCTGACAACGACCAGTCGGGGTGTCAGCTGACAACGACCAGTCGGGGTGTCAGCTGACAACGACCAGTCGGGGTGTCAGCTGACAACGACCAGTCGTGGTGTCAGCTGACAACGACCAGTCGGGGTGTCAGCTGACAACGACCAGTCGTGGTGTCAGCTGACAACGACCAGTCGGGGTGTCAGCTGACAACGACCAGTCGTGGTGTCAGCTGACAACGACCAGTCGGGGTGTCAGCTGACAACGACCAGTCGGGGTGTCAGCTGACAACGACCAGTCGTGGTGTCAGCTGACAACGACCAGTCGTGGTGTTAGCGCTGACAACCACCAGTCGTGGTGTTGGCTGACAACCACCAGTCGTGGTGTCAGCTGACAACACCAGTCGGGTGTCAGCTGACAACGACCAGTCGTGGTGTTGGCTGACAACCACCAGTCGTGGTGTTGGCTGACAACCACCAGTCGTGGTGTCAGCTGACAACCACCAGTCGTGGTGTTGGCTGACAACGACCAGTCGGGGTGTCAGCTGACACGACCAGTCGTGGTGTCAGCTGACAACGACCAGTCGGGTGTCAGCTGACAACGACCAGTCGGGTGTCAGCTGACAACGACCAGTCGTGGTGTCAGCGTAGACAACGACCAGTCGTGGTGTCAGCGTAGACAACGACCAGTCGTGGTGTCAGCTAACAACCGACCAGTCGTGGTGTCAGCGTAGACAACGACCAGTCGTGG
>WNGS01010328.1:30858-44178 GCA_020271785.1 Procambarus virginalis
CTGACGCTAGTGCCAGCCTGACGCAAGTGCTAGCCTGACACTAGTACTAGCCTGACGCTAGAGCCAGCCTGACGCAAATTCCAGCCTGACGCTAATGCCTGTTGATGCTTGTGCTAGCCTGAAGCTAGTGCCAGCCTGACGCTAGTGCCAGCCTGATGCTCGTGCTAGACAGACGCTACTGCCAGTCTGACGCTAGTGCCTCTTGACGCTAGTGCCAGCCTGACTCTAGTATCAGCCTGACACTAGTACCAGCCTGACGCTAGTGCCAGCCTGACGCTAGTGCCAGCCTGACATTAGTTCCTGTTGACGCTAGTGCCTGTTGACGCTTGTGCTAGCCTGACGCTAGTGTCAGCCTGACGCTTCTGCCAGCCTGAAGCTAGTGCCAGCCTGATGCTAGTGCCAGCCTGGAGCTAATACCAACCTGACGCGAGTGCCAGCCTGAAGCTAGTCCCTGTTAACGCTTGTGCCAGACTAAAGTTAGAACCAATCTGACGTAAGTATCAGCCAGCGCGTAGTGCCATTTTGACGCTAGTGCCAGCCTGACGCAAGAGCTAGCCTGACACTAGTACTAGCCTGACGCTAGAACCAGCCTGACGCAAGTGCCAGCCTGACGCTAGTGTCAGCCTGATGTTGGTTCCAGCCTGATGCTAGTGGTCAGCCTGACGCTTCTGCCAGTCTGACGCTAGTGCCAGCCGGAAGCTTCTGCCAGTCTGATGCTAGGGCCAGCCTAACGCCAGTGCCAGCCTGACGCTAGTCCCAGCCTGGTGCAAATGCCAGCCTGACACTAGTGCCAGCCTGACGCTAGTGCCAGCCCGATGCTAATGCTAGCCTGACGCTAGTGCCAGCCTGACTATACTACCAGCCTGATGCTAAAACCAGCCTGACGCTAGTGCCAGCCTGAAGCTAGTGCCAGCCTGACGCTAGATCCTGTTGACACTAGCGCCTGTTGACGCTTGTGCTAGCCTGACGCTAGTGCCAGACTGACGCTAGTGCCAGCTGACGCTAGTGTCAGCCTGATGCTAGTGCCAGCCTGGCGCTTCTGCCAGTCTGACGCTAATGCCAGCCGAAAGCTTCTGCCAGTCTGATGCTAGTGCCAGCCAAACGCAAGTGCCAGCCTGACGCTAGTCCCAGCCTGGTGCAAATGCCAGCCTGACACTAGTGCCAGCCTGACGCTAGTGCCAGCCTGATGCTAGTGCTAGCCTGACGCTAGTGTCAGCCTGACTATACTACCAGCCTGACGCTAAAACCAGCCTGACGCTAGTGCCAGCCTGAAGCTTGTGCCAGCCTGACGCTAGATCCTGTTGACCTAGCGCTTGTTGACGCTTGTGCTAGCCTGACGCTAGTGCCAGACTTACGCTAGTCCCAGCCTGACGCTAGTGTCAGCCTGATGTTAGTGCCAGCCTGACGCTTCTGCCAGTCTGACGCTAATGCCAGCCGAAAGCTTCTGCCACTCTGACGCTAGTGCCAGCCTGACGCAAGTGCTAGCCTGACACTAGTACTAGCCTGACGCTAGAAACAGCCTGACGCAAGTGCCAGCCTGACGCTAGTGTCAGCCTCATGTTAGTTCCAACCTGATGCTAGTGTCAGCCTGACGCTTCTGCCAGTCTGATGATAGGGCCAGCCTAACGCCAGTGCCAGCCTGACGCTAGTCCCAGCCTGGTGCAAATGCCAGCCTGACACTAGTGCCAGCCTGACTATACTACCAGCCTAATGCTAAAACCAGCCTGACGCTAGTGCCAGCCTGACTATACTACCAGCCTGATGCTAAAACCAGCCTGACACTAGTGCCAGCCTGAAGCTAGTGCCAGCCTGACGCTACATCCTGTTGACACTAGCGCCTGTTGACGCTTGTGCTAGCCTGACGCTAGTGCCAGACTGACGCTAGTGCCAGCCTGGCGCTAGTGTCAGCCTCATGCTAGTGCCAGCCTGACGCTTCTGCCAGTCTGACGCTAATGCCAGCCGAAAGCTTCTGCCAGTCTGATGCTAGTGCCAGCCTAACGCCAGTGCCAGCCTGACGCTAGTCCCAGCCTGGTGCAAATGCCAGTCTGACACTAGTGCCAGCCTGACGCTAGTGCCAGCCTGATGCTAGTGCTAGCGTGACGCTAGTGTCAGCCTGACGCTAAAACCAGCCTGACGCTAATGCCAGCCTGACGCTAGTGCCAGCCTGATGCTAGATCCTGTTGACACTAGCGCCTGTTGACGCTTGTGTTAGCCTGACGCTAGTGTCAGCCTGACGCTTGTGCCAGCCTGACGCTAGTGCCAGCCTGTCGCTAGTGCCAGCCTGATGCTGGTGCCAGCCTCACGGTAGTCCCTGTTGATGCTTGTACCTGCCTGACGCTAGTACCAGCCTGACGCTAGTGCCAGCCTGACGCTAGTTCCAGTCTGAGGCAAGTGCCAGCCTGACGCTAGTGCCAGCCTGACGCTAGTGCCAGCATGACGCTAGTGCCAGCCTGACGCTATTGCCAGCCTGACGCTAGTTCTTGTTGACGCTAGTGCCAGCCTGACGGTTCTGCCAGCCTGTCGCTAGTACAGCCTGACGGTAGTGCCAGTCTGAGCTAGTCCGTGTTGACGTTTGTGCCAGACTGACGCAAGTACCAGCCTGACGCTAGTGAGAGCCTGACGGTAGTCCCTGCTGATGCTTGTGCCAGCCTGACCCTTGTACCAGCCTGACGCTAGTGCAAGCCTGACGCTAGTGCCAGCCCTACGCTACTGCCAACCTGACTCTAGTACCAGCCTGACGCTAGTGCCAGCCTGACCCTAGTGCCAGCCTGACGCTAGAGACAGCCTGACGCTAGATCCTGTTGACACTAGCGCCTGTTGACTCTTGTGGTAGCCTGACGCTAGATCCTGTTGACACTAGCGCCTGTGACGCTTGTGCTAGCCTGACGCTAGTGCCAGACTGACGCTAGTGCCAGCCTGACCCTAGTGTCAGCCTGATGCTAGTGCCAGCCTGACGTTTCTGCCAGCCCGACGCTAGTGTCAGCCTGACTAGTACCAGCCTGACGCTAGTGCCAGCCTGCGCTAGTACCAGCCTGACCCTAGTGCCAGCCTGACGCTAGAGCCAGCCTGACGCTAGATCCTGTTGACACTAGCGCCTGTTAACGCTTGCGCTAGCCTGATGCTAGTGCCAGCCTAACGCCAGTGTGAGCCGCCTGACGCTAGTCCCAGCCTGGTGCAAATGCCAGCCTGACACTAGTGCCAGCCTGACGCTAGTGCCAGCCTGATGCTAGTGCTAGCCTGACACTAGTGCCAGCCTGACTATACCACAAGCCTGACGCTAAAACCAGCCTGACGCTAGTGCCAGGCTGACGCTAGTGCCAGCCTGACGCTAGATCCTGTTGACACTAGCGCCTGTTAATGCTTGTGCTAGCCTGGTTGATACCTGGTTGATGGGGTTCTGGGAGTTCTTCTACTCCCCAAGCCCGGCCCGAGGCCAGGCTTGACTTGTGAGAGTTTGGTCCACTAGGCTGTTGCTTGGAGCGACCCGCAGGCCCACATACCACCACAGCCCGGCTGGTCCGGAACTCCTTGGAGGAATAAATGTAGTTTCTCTCTTGAAGACGTCCACGGTTGTTCCGGCAATATTTCTTATGCTTGTTGGGGGACGTTGAACAACCGCGGACCTCTGATGTTTATACAGAGTTCTCTGATTGTGCCTATGGCACCCCTGCTCTTCACTGGTTCTATTCTGCATTTTCTTCCAAATCGTTCACTCCAGTACGTTGTTATTTTATTGTGTAGATTTGGGACCTGGCCCTCCAGTATCTTCCAGGTGTATATTATTTGATATCTCTCTCGTCTTCTTTCTAGTGAGTACATTTGGAGAGCTTTGAGACGATCCCAATAATTTAGGTGCTTTATCGCGTCTATGCGTGCCGTATATGTTCTCTGTATTCCCTCTATTTCAGCAATCTCTCCTGCTCTGAAGGGGGAAGTGAGTACTGAACAGTACTCAAGACAGGACAGCACAAGTGACTTTAAGAGTACAAGCATTGTGATGGGATCCCTGGATTTGAAAGTTCTCGTAATCATTTTTCTGGCTGTCGCAATATTTGCTTGGTTATGCAGACACTAGCCTGACGCTAGTGTCAGCCTGTCGCTAGTGCCAGCCTGATGCTGGTGCCAGCCTGGAGCTAGTACCAGCCTGGCGCTAGTGCCAGCCTGACGGTAGTCCCTGTTGATGCTTGTACCAGCCAGACGCTAGTGCCAGCCTGACGCTAGTGCCAGCCTGACGCTAGTGAGAGTCTGAGGCTAGTGCCAGCCTGACGCTAGTGCCATCCTGACGCTAGTGCCAGCCTGACACTATTGCCAGCCTGATTCTAGTACCAGTCTGAAACTAGTACCAACCTGATGCTAGTAAAGGCCTGCGATTGTGCCAGCCTGACGCTAGTTCTTGTTGACGCTAGTGCCAGCCTGACGGTTCTGCCAGCCTGTCGCTAGAACCAGCCTGACGCTAGTGCCAATCTGAGCTAGTCCCTGTTGACGCTTTTGCCAGAACTGAAGCGAGTACCAATCTGACGCAAGTACCAGCCTGACGCTAGTGCCAGCCTGTCGGTAGTCCCTGTTGATGCTTGTGCCAGCCTGACCCTTGTACCAGCCTGACGCTTGTGCCGCCTGAAGCTAGTGCCTATCTGACGCTAGTTCCAGCCTGACGCTAGTGCCAGCCTGACGCTAGTGCCAGCCCGACGCTGGTGCCAGCCTGACTCTAGTACCAGCCTGACGCTAGTGCCAGCCTGACGCTAGTACCAGCCTGACCCTAGTGCCAGCCTGACGCTAGAGCCAGCCTGACACTAGATCCTGTTGACACTAGCGCCTGTTGTCGCTTGTGCTAGCCTGACGCTAGTGCCAGACTGACGCTAGTGCCAGCCTGACGCTAGTGCCAGCCTGATGCTAGTGCCAGCCTGACGCTTCTGCCAGCCCGACGCTAGTGCCAGCCTGACTCTAGTACCAGCCTGACGCTAGTGCCAGCCTGATGCTAGTACCAGCCTGACCCTAGTGCCAGCCTGACGCTAGAGCCAGCCTGACGCTAGATCCTGTTGACACTAGCGCCTGTTGACGCTTGTGCTAGCCTGATGCTAGTGCCAGCCTAACGCCAGTGCCAGCCTGACGCTAGTCCCAGCCTGGTGCAAATGCCAGCCTGACACTAGTGCCAGCCTGACGCTAGTGCCAGCCTGATGCTAGTGCCAGCCTGACGCTAGTACCAGCCTGACCCTAGTGCCAGCCTGACGCTAGAGCCAGCCTGACGCTAGACCCTGTTGAGGCAGTGCCAGCCTGACGCTTCTGCCAGCCTGACGCTTGTAACAGCCTGACGCTAGTACCAGCCTGACGCTAATACCAGCCTGACGCTAGTACCAGCCTGACGCTAGTGCCAGCCTGACGATAGTGCAAGCCTAACGCTATGCCAGCCTGACGCAAATGCCAGTCCAAAGTTAATGCCAGAGTGACGCGAGTACCAGCCTAACGCAAGTACCAGCCTGACGCTAGTGCCAGTCTGACGCTAGTGCCAGCCTGATGTTAGTTCCAGCGTGATGTTAATTCCAGTCTGACGCTAGTATCAGCCTCATGCTCGTGGTAGACTGACGCCAGTGCCAGTTTGACTCAAGTACCAGCCTGACACTAATGCCAGCCTGATGATAATGCCAGCCTGATGCTGGTGCCAGCCTGGTGCTAGTCCCAGCCTGATGTTAGTTCCAGCCTGATGCTAGTGCCAGCCAGACGAAAGTGTCAACCTGACGCTGGTGTCAGCCTGATGTTAGTTCCAGCCTGATGCTAGTGTCAGCCTGATGCTAGTGCCAGACTGACGCTATTGTCAGCCTGACGCTTGTGTCAGTCTGATGCTAGTGCCAGTCTGACGCTTCTGCCAGTCTGACGCTAGTGCCAGCCTAATGTCAGTGCCAGCCTGACGGAAGTCCCAGCCTGGTGCAAGTGCCAGCCTGACACTAGTGCCAGACTGACACTAGTGCTTGCCTGGCGCTAGTGCAAGCATGATGATAGTGCTAGCATGACGGTAGTGAAAGCTTGACACTATTGCCAGCCTGACGCTAGGGCCAGCCTGACGCAAGTTCTTTCCACTCTGTAATGCTCCACTCTCCACACCTCCCGGAGCATTACTGTCTAGGCCACTCTCTACACCTGCCGGAGCATGACTTTCTGGGCCACTCTCTACACCTCCCGGAGCATGACTGTCTGAGCCACTCTCCACACATGCCGGAGCATGACTGTCTGAGCCACTCTCCACACCACCCGGAGCATGTCTGTCTAAGCCACACTCCACACCTCCCGGAGCATGACTGTCTGGGCCACTCTCCACACCTGCCGGAGCATTACTGTCTTTGCCACTCTCCACACCTCCAAGAGCATGACTGTCTGGGCCACTCTCCACACCTGCCGGATCATTACTGTCTGGGCCACTCTCCACATCTCCCAGAACATGACTGTCTGGGCCACTCACCACACCTGCCGGAGCATGACTGTACAACTCTTCACACTCCGGTGCATTACTGTCTGGGTCACTCTCCACACCTGCCGGAGCATTACTATTTGGGCCACTCTCCACACCTCCCAGAGCATGACTGTCTGGGCCACTCTCTACACCTGCCGGAGCATGACTGTCTGGGCCACTCTCCACACCTGCCGGAGCATGACAGTCTGGGCCACTCTCCACACCTAACGGAGCATGACTGTCTGGGCCACTCTCCACACCTCCCAGAGCATGACTGTCTACGCCACTCTCAACACCTCCCGGTACATTACTGTCTGGGTCACTCTCCACACCTGCCGGAGCAATACTATTTGGGCCACTCTCCACACCTCCCGGAGCATGACTGTCTGGGCCACGTTCCACACCTGCCGAAGCATTACTGTCTGGGCTACTCTCCACACCTCCCAGAGCATGACTGTCTGGGCCACTCAACACCTGTCGGAGCATGACTGGGCCACTCTCCACACCACCGGAGCATGTCTGTCTGGGCCACGTTCCACACCTGCCGAAGCATACTGTCTGGGCTACTCTCCACACCACCCGTGCATTACTGTCTGGGTCCCTCTCCACACCTGACGGAGCATTACTATTTGGGCCACTCTCCACACCTCCCGGAGCATGACTGTCTGGGCCACTCTCTGCAACTGCCGGAACATGACTGTCTGGGCCACTCTCCACACCTCTCGGAGCATTTCTGTCTGGGCCACTCTCCATATCTCCCGGAGCATGACTGGCCACTCGACACACTTGCCGGAGCATTACTGTCTGGGCCACTCTCCACACCTGCCGGAGCATGACTGGGCCACTCACCACACCTCTCGGGCATTACTGTGCCACTCTGCACACCTGCCGGAGATTGACTGTCTGGGCCACTCTCTACACATCCCGGAGCTTGACTGGGCCACTCTCCACACCTGCCGGAGTATTACTGTCTGGGCCACTCTCCACACCTCCAGGAGCATTACTTTCTGGCCACTCTATATACCTACCAGAGCATGACTGTCTGGGCCACTCTCTACACCTGCTGGAGCATGACTGTCTGGACCACTCTCCACACCCTCCAGAGCATTATTGGGCCAGTCTCCACTCCTCCCGGAGCATGTCTGTCTGGTCCACTCTCACACACCTGCCGCGGAGCATGACTGTCTGGGCCACTTTCCGCACCTTCCGGAGCATTACTGTCTGGGCCACTCTCCACCCCTGCCGGAGCATGTCTGTCGGGGCCACTCTCCACACTCCGGAGTATGACTGTCTGGGCCACTCTCCACACCACTCGGACCATTCCTGGCCACTCTCCACACCCTGCCGAGATCGTCTGGCCACTCTCTGCACCTCCCGGAGCATGACTAGGCCAATCTCCATACCTCCTGGAGTATGACTGTATGGGCCACTCTCCACACCTGCCGGATCATGACTGTCTGGCACACTCTCCACACCTGCCGGAGCATTACTATCTGGGCCACTTCCACACCTGCCGAACATTACTGTCTGGGCCACTCTCCACACCTGCCGGAACATAACTGTCTGGGCCACTCTTCACACCTCCGGACCATGACTGGGCCTCTCTCCACACCTGCCGGAGCATGACTGTTTAAGCCACTCTCCACACCTCTCGGATCATGACTTTTGGGCCACTCTCCACACCTGCTGAAGCATTACTGTCTGGGCCACTCTCCACACCTCACGGAGCATTACTGTCTGGGCCACTCTCCACACTCCGGAGCATGACTGTCTGGGTCACTCTCCAAACCTCCCGGAGCATGACTGTCTGGTAACTCTCCACACCTGCCAGAGCATTACTGTCTGGGCCACTCTCCACAACTGCCGGAGCATGACTGTCTGGGCCACTCTCCACACCTTCCGGAGCATTAATGTCTGAGCCACTCTCCACACCTGCCGGAGCATTATTATCTGGACCACTCTCCGCACTTGCCGGAACATAACTGTCTAGGCTACTCTACACACCTGCCGGAGCATTACTATCTGGGCCAATCTCCACACCTCCCGGAGCATGACTGTCTGGGACACTCTCCACACCTGCCGGAGCATGACTTTCTGGGCCACGCTTCACATCTCCCGGAACATGACTGTCTGGGCCACTCTCCACACCTGCCGGAGCATGACTGTCTGTGCCACTTTCCACTCCTCCCGGAGCATTACTATCTGGGCCACTTTCCACATCTCCCGGAGCATGACTGTCTGGGCCACTCACCACACTTGCCGGAGCATGATTGTGCAACTCTTCACGCCTCCCGGTACATTACTGTCTGGGTCACTCTCCACACCTGCCGGAGCATTACTATTTGGGTAACTCTCCACACCTCCCAGAGCATGACTGTCTGAGCTACTCTCTACACCTGCCGGAGCATGACTATCTGGGACACTCTCCACACCTGCCGGAGCATGACAGTCTGGGCCACTCTCCACACCTCCCGGAGCATGACTGTCTGGGCCACACTCCACACCTTTCGGAGCATGACTGGGCCACTCACCACACCACCCGGTGCATGTCTGTCTGGGCCACGTTCCACACCTGCTGGAGCATGACAGTCTGGGCCACTCTCTACACCTCCCGGAGCATAACTGTCTCGGCCCCTCTCCACACCTGCCAGAGCATAACTGTCTGGGCCCCTCTCCACACCTTCCAGAGCATTACTGTCTGGTCAATCTCCACACCTCCCAGAGCATGACTGTCTGGACCACTTACCACACCTGCCGGTGCATTACTGTCTGGGCCACTCTCCACACCTGCCGGAGCATAACTGCATCTCTCCACACCACCCAGTGCATTACTGTCTGGGTCACTCTCCACACCTGACGGAGCATTTCTATTTGGGCCACTCTCCACACCTCCCGGAGCATGACTGTCTGGGCCACTCTCTGCAATTGCCGGAACATGACTGTCTGGGCCACTCTCCACACCTCCCGGAGCATGAATGGGCCTCTCTCCACACCTGCCGGAGCATGACTGTCTGGGCCACTCTCCACACCTTTCGGAGCATTACTGGGGCACTCTCCACACCTGCCGGAGATTGACTGTTTGGGCCACTCTCCACACCTCTCGGATCATGACTTTCTGGGCCACTCTCCACACCTGCTGAAGCATTACTGTCTGGGCCACTCTCCACACCTCACAGAGCATTACTGTCTGGGCCACTCTCCACACCTCCCGGAGCATGACTGTCTGGGCCACTCTCCACACCTCCCGGAGCATGACTGTCCTCAGGCCAGGCTCCATGTTGCGCCCCCCCCCACCCCACCAGAGACTCATTCGTCACATTTAACATATTGTGTATTAAAACAAGTTTGTTCTCATAAATAAATTACTATCATTATATTCAATGTTATGTTAACTTACTTTATGTGTTTACGTTCTGTTGGTGCTTATCTGTATGTGATAATTGTTGGTGAGGCCAGACTGTCTCACTGTTGGTGAGACAAGACTGTCTCATTGTTGGTGAGGCCAGACTGTCTCACTGTTGGTGTGGCCAGACTGTCTCATTGTTGGTGAGGCCAGCCTGTCTCATTGTTGGTGAGACCAGACTGTCTCACTGTTGGTGAGACCAGACTGTCTCACTGTTGGTGAGGCCAGACTGTCTCATTGTTGGTGAGGCCAGACTGTCTCATTGTTGGTGAGGCCAGACTGTCTCATTGTTGGTGAGGCCAGACTGTCTCATTGTTGGTGAGACCAGACTGTCTCATTGTTGGTGAGACCAGACTGTCTCACTGTTGGTGAGACCAGACTGTCTCACTGTTGGTGAGGCCAGACTGTCTCATTGTTGGTGAGGCCAGACTGTCTAACTGTTGATGAGGCCAGACTGTCTCATTGTTGGTGAGGCCAGACTGTCTCATTGTTGGTGAGACCAGACTGTCTCACTGTTGGTGAGGCCAGACTGTCTCATTGTTGGTGAGGCCAGACTGTCTCACTGTTGGTGAGACCAGACTGTCTCACTGTTGGTGAGACCAGACTGTCTCATTGTTGGTGAGGCCAGACTGTCTCATTGTTGGTGAGACTAGACTGTCTCATTGTTGGTGAGGCCAGACTGTCTCATTGTTGGTGAGGCTAGACTGTCTCATTGTTGGTGAGGCCAGACTGTCTCATTGTTGGTGAGACCAGACTGTCTCACTGTTGGTGAGACCAGACTGTCTCACTGTTGGTGAGACCAGACTGTCTCATTGTTGGTGAGGCCAGACTGTCTCATTGTTGGTGAGGCCAGACTGTCTCATTGTTGGTGAGACCAGACTGTCTCACTGTTGGTGAGACCAGACTGTCTCACTGTTGGTGAGACCAGACTGTCTCACTGTTGGTGAGACCAGACTGTCTCACTATTGGTGAGACCAGACTGTCTCAATGTTGGTGAGACCAGACTGTCTCATTGTTGGTGAGACCAGACTGTCTCACTGTTGGTGAGACCAGACTGTCTCACTGTTGGTGAGACCAGACTGTCTCACTGTTGGTGAGACCAGACTGTCTCACTGTTGGTGAGACCAGACTGTCTCACTGTTGGTGAGACCAGACTGTCTCATTGTTGGTGAGGCAGACTGTCTCATTGTTGGTGAGACCAGACTGTCTCACTGTTGGTGAGGCCAGACTGTCTCATTGTTGGTGAAGCCAGACTGTCTCATTGTTGGTGAGGCCAGACTGTCTCATTGTTGGTGAGGCCAGACTGTCTCACTGTTGGTGAGGCCAGACTGTCTCACTGTTGGTGAGACCAGACTGTCTCATTGTTGGTGAGACCATACCCATCCTGTTGGTGGTAGTGAACCCCATACCCATCCTGTGGGCGTTAGTGGTCTCCATATCCATCCTGTGGGTGGTAGTGGTCCCCATACCCATCCTATCGACAGTAGTGGACCCCATACCCATCCTGTGGGTGGTGGTGGACCCCATACCCATCTTGTGGGCGGTGGTGGACCCCATACCCCATACATTGTGAGGTAAAATAAGTACAGTACTCTACTGAGTTTACACTGTCACATTTATATCTGCATTTTACTGTACAAGTTTCTATAGCAGAGGCATCGTCTAGGAGTCTGCTAACCTTACTGGATGGCCCTATGGATACTAGGCTTTTCTGTGTAATCGTTTGATGATAGTGAAGTTTATACTAGTTATTCTATGTACTCACCAAGATGTGCTTGTAGGGGGTCGAGTTAGGCTCCTGGTCCCGCCTTTCAAACTTTCTTAGATTATTGCATTGACTCATTTCTCACGCTTTTATCATTTTTACGTTAAAATTTTGTAATCGAATTAGATTCACCGACTGCGTCCAACCTATTCCGTTTATTGACAGTTCGAACACTGAAAAAATTCTTCCTGATGTTTCTATGACCCATTTGTGTCTCTATTTTCCGTCTATGGTTCCTTGTTCTGTTCTTCCTAGCTTAGAACAACGATGGTTTGTCTCCTTTTTCAATTTCCCTTCGAATGTTATATAAGATAAAATCTTATATGTTGTTATCATGTCCCCCTAGCTTTCTTATCCTTCAGTGTAGTAAGGTCCAGTTCTAGCTGTCTTTCCTCATAGCTTAATTTCCTCAACTCTGGAACGAGTCTCGTTGGATTTGTATGCAACTTTTATAGTTTGTTCTTGTCTTTTTTTCAGGTAAGGGTTCCATGCTGGAGACGCATATTGAAAGTTGATCTTACAAATGTCGCAGATCTGTTGCGTCACTGTACACAAAATGGCCGCTGGAACCCAAACACACACACACACACACACACACACACACACACACACACACACACACACAGCCGCGGTGATCAGACGGGTCTTTGGGAAGCTCTTGCGTAGCTAGTGAATTGGGGGGGGGGGAAATCAGTGTATATGCGTATATGAGTGTATATGAGTGATTGAATAATTAGTAAGCTCACTCAAAACACAAGGAAGTGAAGAAAAACAGTAGAAACAGCTCCACTGAAAATAAGTGTTGAGTACATTTGTGGTATTGTGAAATTGTGGAGCCGACATTGTGGAGCTAAAGTGACCTCACCACTAGTGACCTCACCAGCTGGGACGCGGGACGCAGAGACCTCACATCTGGACCAGCCGCGTGGTGTACTTTCTCGCCTGTTTGTGCTGCAGATTGAGCAAGGTATTGAGGAGCGCCTTTTTGGCTGGGTTGTTACTGCAATGACACGATCAGGAAGGGGTTCAAGGTCAATCACCAGCAGGGATGAGGAGGAGGACAGATTTATAGACAAATAATAGGGAAATTTGTAGAGAGAAGGAGCGATTGGATGGTGGATCTAATCCAAGGGATTAAAAGCGAGTTATTTCAGCAAATACAGGTTGAGGTAGAGAGGGAGAAACAAGAACTTATGCTCTATATTCAGGAAGAGATTAGGAAGGGAAGAGAGGACTGGGAAAGGGAATGTGCTCGGATCACAAACGAATTAGGAAGGATTAACAGCATGGCTAAGGACAGAGGATTAGTGGGGGATGGGTTAGTGACTGCGGTTGGGATGGAGAAACCCCAGGGGACAGGCTACCAGCATGACAAAGAATTACTGAGGAGGCGGTCTATTATACTACATGGATTATTCGAATCTGGGGCATCAACAAGACAAGACAGGATAGAAACGGAAAAATATGAATTGCATGAGATATTGAGATGTATTGGAGCAGGGATGGCAGAATACGAGGTGGATATCAGCCGCCGGTTTGGACCTTACAATTGTACCAAAAATAGGCCTGTTCTGGTACAATTCTCCAATGAGGAGGCTGTGGAGTACATAATGAGGAACAAGCATTTACTCAGAGGAAGTGAAACCCATTACAATGTGTTTATAGAGAGGTTTATGACGAAAGATGAGCAAATAGCCTACAAGCATAGGT
>WNGS01010330.1:0-2500 GCA_020271785.1 Procambarus virginalis
GACGCCCCTCCGGTGAAGTCCTCGCAGGAGTCTCTCCACCCCACACCTGTAGATGAGAGGGAACACTGAAGCCCACACCTGGCTACTCTCCACACCCACACCAGTAGATGAGAGGGAACACTGAAGCCCACACCTGACTACTCTCCACACCCACACTTGTAGAGGAGAGGGAACACTGAAGCCCACAAATGGCTACTCTCCACACCCACACCTGCAGATGAGTGGGAACACTGATGAACACACCTGGCTACTCTCTCAGGTGTGGGCTTGGGAGAACCCAACCAGCCCACAAACCCACACCTGCAGATGAGAGGGAACACTGAAGACCACACCTGGCTACTCTCCCCACCCACACCTGTAGATGAGAGGGAACACTGAAGCCCACACTGGCTAATCTCTACACCCACACTTGCAGATGAGAGGGAACATTGAAGCCCACACTTCTCCCCACTCACACCTGCCTAACCTCCACACCCACACCTGATGGTGAGAGGGAACATTGAAGCCCACACACCTGGCTAATCCACACCTGCAGATGAGAGGGAACACTGAAGCCCACATCTGGCCACTCTCCACACCCACACCTGCAAAATGGGAGAACACTGAAGCCCACACCTGGCTAATCATTCACCCACACCTGGATACTCTCCTCACCCACACCTGCAGACTGAAGGGAAAAGTGAAACCCACACTTGGCTACTTTTAACACATACACCTGTAAAAAGAGGGAATACTGAAGCCCACACCTGGTTAATTTCCCCAGCAACAACCTGACTACTTCCCCTCCCCACACCTGCAGATGAGAGGGAACACTGAAGCCCATACCTGGCAACTCTCTCCACCCACACCTGCAGCAGAAAGGGAACATTGAAGCCCACACCGGGCTACTCACCTTACCCAAACCTGCAGATGAGAAGGAACACAGAAGCCCACACCTGACTACTCTCCCTACCCACACCTGCAGATGAGAGGGAAAATTTAATCCCACACCTGGCTACTCTCTCCATCACACCTGCAGATGAGGTGGAAAACTGAAACCCACACCTGGCTACTCACCACACCCACAACTGGCTACTCTTCCCACCCACACCTGTCCACTACCCCCATCCACATCTGCAGATGAGAGGGAACACTGAAACCCACACCTAGCTGGTCTCTACACCCACATCTGATGATGAAAAGGAACACTGAAGCCCACACCTGGCTACTCTCCCCACCTACACCTGTCTACTATCCCTATCCACACCTGCAGATGGGAGGGAACACTGACACCCACACCTGGCTACTCTCCCCACCCACACCTGTAGATGAGACTGAACAAAGAACCTACCACATGGCTACTTCCCACTCACACCTAGCTTTGTCACACACTCATGCCAAAGAAAACTTATATCAAGTAAATCTAGCTTGTGGTAAACAAGACAATGTGGGCTAAATATTAATCTGTGTTGTATTATAAGCAGTGAAGCTTGCTTAATCAATATTCTTTGTCGCTAAACAGTGCTCAAAGTTACTCAGGAAGCCTTATACCTTCTGTAATCATGACTTTTAACGTAAAATTGTTTTTGAAGCCACTTGTAGCACTGTGAATTAAACAACTGAGTTATATAAATATATATATATATTGACGTGTTAAAATGCAGTCAATACGTACTGGTAAGACACGTCTGAGTGAAGCGCAGGGAACTATACCCTCCGCTTGAGAGAGGACACAGCTGAGCCGCTAGGTGGCAGCACCAGTCTATGGCGGGGTCGTCATCAGTGAGGTCCCAGTTGATGATCAGGGTGAGCATCCATTTCTGGTACGGTAGCCTGTCCAGTGCGTCCGGGTCCACGTAGCGCGTGGCGTCCAGGGTGTCCGGGTCCACGTAGGCCCTGGCGTACCGGGTGTCCACATAGCTCGTGGCGTCCAGGGTAATGCCTGAAGACATACACTGAGATACAGTCACTGTTGTTACTGGTATGTTCTAAGATATAACAAGAAGACATACTGAGCCATCCACTCACCTTACTGCTGGGTTTATTACCTGATGACAAGTCCGTATTTTTGGACAGCATTAATAGCATCTAAACTATGTATTAATAGTTTTTAAAATTATAAATTCTTTACTGAAATATGTTTCGTTGTGTGACGTCCAGCCTTCGAAATGCTGTTATGTAACCACCTGGCTGGCAGGGATCTCACACCAGATGCGTTTTTGTGTATAGCCGGAAGGAGTGGCTTTATTGAGTTAATTTAATTACTCATATTACTTTTATTTCGAGTATTTATTTTTTTATTCACTCAGTCCTCAGACTGGTGCTTTTCCAGTTTAAAGTAAGTAATAACGTTTAGGGTGTGAGATAATTAAATGACGGTTTTTTATTATTATTTTCAACCACAGACGTGGCCACACATTTACAGTGCTAATCAGCATATATACAATTTCTTCTGTCCTCCATGAACAGGGTAAGAGATCTGTTAAACATATAATTCAAGGATTTATTGAACAATCAACCA
>WNGS01010330.1:7500-10743 GCA_020271785.1 Procambarus virginalis
TATCACAAGTGATTCAGCAAGAAGCTCACAACAGTCACTATACAAGGCACTTTATATCTCTGGTGAGTCACACAGTTACTAGTCTTGCTCCACACCCACCCAACTGGGCGGCAGCTTTACAGTCATGTGCTGCACACACCTCCAGCTGGGCGGCAGCTTTACAGTCATGTGTTCCACACCCACCCAACTGGGCGGCAGCTATTACAGTCATGTGCTCCACACTCACCCAACTGGGCGGCAGCTTTACAGTCAAGTGCATGCATAACTTACAGTAAGCAAATTTTGGATACTTCGCTAAGATTTCGGGCAGCACATCATTATGAATGAAGTACTTACACATTTCTTGGACACTATTGGTGGTGTTATCTCAAAATTTTGCGATTTTTTCACATTCCATTGTATGATGACGCAAAGTATGTGAAAAGTTCTGCTGATAGAGTTTACATTTAGTCAAATCTACATCAAAATTTGACACACACGCTGTCCCTTTTATGGCTAACTAAGACAATTTATTTTATGTTTAATTAATACAACATCAGCAGTATTTTATCACTGCATGTTGAATAAGACAATTATATGTGATATCTTCTTGAGGTTTTCTTGAGATGATTTCGGGGCTTAGCGTCCGCGCCACCCGGTCCTTGACCAAACCTCCTTTTTGGTACACATCCCCAGGAAGCATCCCGTAGCAGCTGTCTAATTCCCAGGTACCTATTTACTGCTAGGTGAACAGGTGCATCAGGGGGAAAGAAACTATGTATATTTGTTTCCGCCTCCACCGGGAATCGAACCAGGAACCTGAGGACTATGAACCCAAAGCGCTATCCACTCAGCTGTCAGCCCCCCCCCCCCCCGACAGTAGTAGTAGGGAGTGCAGCTCATAGAGGCTTTATTTTTTTTTAGAAAAAAATCCTCTGAGATGCAGGGGGTTCCAGGTAAATTAGGCCAGTCACTGATTTGGAATTAAGAATTCATATCAGAAAAATAATTTCCGAGATCTTAGAAGTTTGTTAGAGTTCTCATGGGAGAAAATAAGTAAGAAAATCTTATAGAAAAATTTAAGGGCGAAGTTCGCTCTCATCTTACTGAGAATAAACTCTATGGACAATTTTTGCTTGTTTACAAAATCGAGCATTTTTCAAAAGACCATTTTCTGATAAAACGATCATAAAAGCTGATTAAGAGTTCTTATGGGGAAAAATAATTTCCGAGATCTTAGAAGTTTGTTAACAGTTCTTATAGGAAAAATTCAAAAGTTTTCAGAATTCACTTTTATGAAAATATTTCAGAGTTCGTGAAGTCATAGGAGCTTATATACTTGTTTATGACAAAAATGTAGAAAAACGACCATTTTCAGAGAATAGTGTCATAGACGTTTTGTTAAGGAAAACAGACATCTTATCCGTGACTTTTAGTTTGTATATACATTTACGGCTGTTTCACCTGTAAAACACGAAAAATTATTCAGAGACTATTTGAAGACCGAGTTTTCTTCAGAGTCCCTTTTTGACAGAGATTATTTTAGACTCAAATATTGTCAGAGTCCAATAATAGACCTAAATTATTCAGAGTCCAATATAAATCCAAAATCAATCAGAGACCGGTCAAAAGACCAAAATTGTACACAGACCAGTTATATATCCATTTACAGCTGTTTCACCTGTAAAAGTCCAAAAATTAGTCAGAGACCAATTTAAGCTCAAATTTCATCAGAATCCAATTTATGCCCAAAAATCGCCAGAGTCCAATGAACGACAGAAATTAGTCAGAGGCCAGTTCATGCCGAAATTCATCAGAGTCTAGTTGTAGACAGAAATTCGTCAGAGTCCAGTTTAAGCCTAAAAAATTAACAGAGTCCTGTAAAGACCCAAAATTAGTCAGAGTCCTGTAAAGGCCCAAAACTTGTGCGAAAACATGACTCATATAATTCATTTAAATTGATGATAATTCGATAGCAACGAAGGACCACCACTTTTCAAAGAAAAAGTGGAAATGGGTAGAGCAAGTGGTTTATTATTAAATCCATGAACTAGTGTCCTATGGATATTATTGATAATTATTATCTTGAATATATATTGACTGTAATTATGAATCAAATATTTCACCCAAAATGGGGGGTTAACTGCCAAAATAATATTGTATCACTGACATCATTTCAGTGTGGTTCAATCACTGAAGTAAATGAATTAATTGATTGTAAAATTGTGCAATGATAATTAGAGGTGAATGGGCCTCAAGATACTTCAATAGCCTAGTATTACTACCAATGGTTAGTAACATGAATATTGAGTAATTGTTAGACAAGAAATTATTCTCATTTGAAGTTCATGAGGCAATCAAATTGCACTAGATTTCCTGAATCATGTAAATGAAATATTCTTAAATACCAACTAGTTATCTACCGTCACGTAATGAAATAAATTAAATTGAACTAGTTCAGCTGCTTAGCTGTGATAGTGAACGGAGATGCAGAGTCGTGATGGCGTCGTTTGGTACATGCTGAGACACGTGAGCCCAGAGCGTGACGTGGGAAAATGATCAGACCACGGCCGCTTCAACACAGGCTGAAATTCCAATTAAATGTACAAATTGTCTATACGAGATAAATTGTGCCATCACTATTCATTAGGAGGGACAGAGCAAATTCTTTGGGACGTACTTGTTGTTTGGGGAGGTCGTGTGGTGTAACATTGTGTTATAAATTTAAAGAACTCAATTAAATTATGAAAACAATTAACCTGCTGGTTGTCCACCGATGCAATCCTTGGATCGCTACTAGGCCGATTAATAGCAAGGGCCTGGCGTAGAATTGTTGGTAATTCGCCTCTCCCCGACGCTCGTGCTGCAATTATGGTGGCGTCTCTAGCAATGGCGTCGCTACGCCTCCTACGAGACTTAGTTTGCTACTGCCTGGCGTCGCCACGCTTCCGTCTCCCTCAACCCTCTCGCACTCATTCGCAATAGAATTTAGTAAGGACAGAAAATTCTTTTCGTGTGATTACCTTACGTAATGCGTTAATGAGAACAGGGTTGCAATTGTAGGGAATTGAATATTGTTTAGATTCTCGCTAAATGGTGTTAATCGAGAAATGGAGAGAATTTCTATTCCCTCCATAGCTTTTGGATATAACAGATAAAACTGTTATATAGTGATATTTAACACTTTCATCCGGCGACGACTCAGCATTGATTCCTCCGTAAAATAGGGGCAAGTTCGGCGAGGACTCAGTGTTGAGTCCTCCG
>WNGS01010330.1:36677-47301 GCA_020271785.1 Procambarus virginalis
TCAGGACTCTGGCCTGAGACCTGTCTTGTTTACCGTATATATAAACCATGTTGATACAACACTCAAGTGCAACATTACCATAGTTGTCAATGGTCCTCAGGACTCTGGCCTGAGACCTGTCTTGTTTACCGTATATATAAACCATGTTGATACAACACTCAAGTGCAACATTACCATAGTTGTCAATGGTCCTCAGGACTCTGGCCTGAGACCTGTCTTGTTTACCGTATATATAAACCATGTTGATACAACACTCAAGTGCAACATTACCATAGTTGTCAATGGTCTCAGGACTCTGGCCTGAGACCTGTCTTGTTTACCGTATAATACCATGTAGATACAACACTCAAGTGCAACATTACCATAGTTGCCGATGATATGAAAATGTAGATTAAAATAAATTTAGAAAACTTCTAAAATCGTTACAAGAGGACTAAACCTTTTAAAATTTAACAAAAGATTTGCATATCCTGGTCAATATGCTTAGTTTAATATTACTTTGGCTTTCCTTAAATGACTGGAGAGAAGAGTCTTATTTGATCATTTTCTCATTGATGATGACCTAACTGGTCACATCTGAGGGTATAAGACTCAGTGATTGTGACAACCTATCCTGACATTTTCCTGTCATAGACACCTTCACTATACCTCACTGTCGAACTATTGCTGCTGACAGTGAGAACAGTAATGACCTTAAAGCCGTAAATCATTTAAACTGGGTGCCCCAGGGTGCTGGGTGTCCCAGAGATGGCTGGGATACTCTGTGGCAAGATGCTGGGGTGCCCCAGAGATGGCTGGGATACTCTGTGGCAAGATGCTGGGTGCCCCAGAGATGGCTGGGATACTCTGTGGCAAGATGCTGGGTGTCCCAGAGATGGCTGGGATACTCTGTGGCAAGATGCTGGGTACCCCAGAGATGGCTGGGATACTCTGTGGCAAGATGCTGGGTGTCCCAGAGATGGCTGGGATACTCTGTGGCAAGATGCTGGGTGCCCCAGAGATGGCTGGGACACCCTGTGGCAAGATGCTGGGTGCCACAGAGATGGCTGGGACACTCTGTGGCAAGATGCTGGGTGTCCCAGAGATGGCTGGGATACTCTGTGGCAAGATGCTGGGTGCCCCAGAGATGGCTGGGATACTTTGTGGCAAGATGCTGGGTGCCCCAGAGATGACTGGGATACTCTGTGGCAAGATGCTGGGTGCCCCAGAGATAGCTGGGATACTCTGTGGCAAGATGCTGGGTGCCCCAGAGATGGCTGGGATACTCTGTGGCAAGATGCTGGGTGGTTCAGAGATGGCTGGATACTCTGTCGCGAGATGCTGGGTGCCCCAGAGATGGCTGGGATATCCTGTGGCAAGATGCTGGGCGCACCAGAGATGGCTGTTATACCCTGTGGCAAGATGCTGGGTGTCCCAGAGATGGCTGGGATACTCTGTGGCAAGATGCTGGGTGCCCCAGAGATGGCTGGGATACCCTGTGGCAAGATGCTGGGTGTCCAGAGATGGCTGGGATACCCTGTGGCAAGTGCTGGGTGCCCCGGAGATGGATGCCTGTCCCAGACCAGACCAAGAACTAGTGCTCTAACCATCATATTATTGTTCCGAACCATAATGGAAACTGACCCAACTATGGGATGGGTTAACCCAAGTATTGCGTTTTCAAAATGGTTGCCCGTGTTTATTTCACGTGAATTCGTAAATAAACATATATGTTTCATATGTCTCAAGAAAGGCAGACATATAAGCTTCACTTTAAATTCTTGCAAGAGTTGATGGGGCGATTCTCGCCCCATCTATTGGAGATTCTGTCCACTAAAGACCCAAAGCTACTCAAACCCTCAGAACATTATTTAGGTAATGAAGTAATATGGTATATTTACTCACTATAATGTGGGTGCTGAATGCAGAACATGAGAAAACATATATTTACTCCAAACTAATATAACTTCATTATGAAATCAGTAAATAAGTAGCATCAAAGGAAGTCGACGGGCCAAGCGTCAATGTTGTGGAGCGACTTATCCAAGATATATCGTTGTTTGGAAAGTGTTTGTTGGCATATCCAGTTGTCGCACTTCACTGCACAAATTATCACAAATTTAAATTATAATATTAACAAGTAGAATACGCATTTTTAACAAAATCTAACATAACTAGCCAGAAAACATTTAACATTTATAAAAAAATATATGTTTGGAAGTTAAATCAACTTCAAAGGACAATAGTTTTGTTATATATATTCGTTATTCGTTGACATGCGTTCGCTTCTTAAACTACCATGTACTGTACTTATGCAAAATCGCTCATGACTTTTCACTCATCTCACCGAACCCTACATGCTCTGTGATATATTGTTTAATTAATTAAGATTCGCAAACAAAGCTTACAATTGTATATGTTATCAAAAAGGCAGAGCTTAGTTTAGTTCATTTATTATGCACCCCATACCCATCCTATGGGCAAATAGTGGAGTGTTACAGAGGCACATAATGGGCTCAGGGAATGAGCCCCACAATTCATATAGCGAAGCAAGTTATAATCTTGATAAGCTAATTACAAAAGTCAATGCACATTGTCACATCAACAATGGGCTCGAGACCGACCACAAGTACAGTTTATAATTTAAGCAACTGACATATATGGAGGGGCTATAGTGTCACAATTGATATGTTTATCCTACACATAACTCCCTCTCCCCCCATCCAATGGGCAGCGGTGGATAGGTTACAATCAAGTCTTTTTTGCGTTATATTCAGAGAATAGATCTTATTGGGTGAGGAAAGATATTCATATTTTAAAGAAGGCTTCTTGGCTGATGCTCTCCATTGATGAAAAATACAACCTTTTGAAAATCAATGTTAGTTTGATCTAGATATTGTAATTAACGAAAGTTTTTGATGTCACCAGAAAGGTAGAAATATAGGCTAAATTTAAAATCCTTTGTCATAAATATAACTGAAGTGAAAACGAAGATATACGCACTTTGATTGTTACTTGATGGCTAGCTCTGAGAGTGTGAAGCCCTGCACACCAGCCAATAAATTGTATAATTAGTTTCCATATATTTTAATTAACCTTAAAAATCTATATGTCAGAAGAAAGGAAAATGTAGCCGTTAATGTGACAACATTTAAAAATATATTTCTCTTAAGTTAAATAAATAATACTACCCTATCGCCGGTGTCCGGACACATGAAAACTACCTAGGTATCAGTATCCAGCCAGGCGGGGATCACAGGCTGCACAATACTGATAAATTATGCAATGCACTACTTGTGGTCGATCTCGAACCCATTTATGATGTGATGACTTATAGTGAATTTGTAACTAGCTCATCAAGATTGTAACTTGCTTAGCTAAATGAATTGTGGGGTTCGGTCCATTCATTTTCTTTCTTTATTATGCACCCCATAATACTTATCCCGTGGGCGGTGGTGTAAAGGATTACAGAGGCACATAATCGGTTCAGGAACTGAACCCTTTAGTTCGTTTAGCTAAGCAAATAACAATCTTTTGACGATAGTTACAAAATTATTAATGTTATATATACATGTACACATACTCATGCAAACATGTACATATACATATATACATACACATACATATTTAATCACCCACACAAATACACACATCAATAATCTTTTGTGTCACAAGTGATTCAACAAGAGACTCACAACAGTCACTATACAAGGTACTTTACATCTATGAGCAGTCGCACAGTTACTAGTCTTGCTCTACACCCACCAAACTGGGCGGCAGCTTTACAGTCATGTGCTCCACACCCACCCAACTGGCCGGCAGCTTTACAGTCATGTGCTCCACACCCACCCAACTGGGCGGCAGCTTTACAGTCATGTGCATGCATTACTTACAGTAAGCAAATTTTGGATACTTCGCTAAGATTTCGGCCAGCACATTATTATGAATATAGTACTTATCGATTGATCGGTAAGTACAGGATCGATGTCTAGGTGAATTATGGCTGACACAGTCAGATTACATATGTCAGCCACAAGCAAGTAATTTTCAAAAGAAGGTGTCAAACCGGGGAATGTCTTCTACAAGTACAGCTCTTAACTTAAGTATAAGCCTTATATATTATATATCATGAGAAATTCAGAAACATAAAATATATTTTAAAAATTTTGTCATATATTGTATATGTATATTTTGTATATATTTTGAACCACATACTCATCCTGTGAGTCTTAGTTTACTGTGTCCCCCATATTCATCACGTCAATTGGTCAATTCATCACTGGTGTCCGTGTTAAGACCCAAAGACCCAAAAACCCAAAGACCGTGTTAAGACCGTAGACCCAGAGCTAATTACCCCCGAGGACCAAGAGCCAGATTCACGAAGCAGTTATGCAAGTACTTACGAACGTATACATCTTTCGTCAATCTTTGACGGCTTTGGTTACATTTATTAAACAGTTTACAAGCATGAAAACTTGCCAATCAACTGTTGTTATTGTTATAAACAGCCTCCTGGTGCTTCCGAGCTGATTAATTGTTTAATAATTGGAAACAAAGCCGCCAAAGATTAAGAATAGATGTATAGGTTCGTAAGTGCTTGCGTAACTGCTTCGTGAATCTGGCCCCAGGCCTCCTCCTGTTAGTAGTTTGGTCCACCAGGCTGTTTGACGCAGCTGTCATTTACACATATTACATTTATATGTGGATAACTAATCAATCATTGACTTTAACATTAGTAGCCCAGCGTCTATAAGGATGATGAGTTGATTTATGAGAGCAGTCAAAACTAACTAGCCTAATTTGCTACTCTTTTATTTATTTATTTTATTTATATATACAAGAGTTCTTACATTCTTGTAAAGTCACTACCACGCATAGCGTTTCGGACATGTCCTTAATCCTAATTTTGACCCTGGAATACGACCCTCCAAATCGTGTACCCATTCACTGCTGGGTGAACAGAGATAGGCGACTGTTAAGGATTGGCACCTGGTCAATTCTCCCCGGTAGAAACAAACGAGTGTTTTACCACTATGCCACGGAGACTGTTTTTTTTTTTTAACCCAATCTGGCAACAGGTCTGAACTCGAGAGAGAGACCATCCAGATGTGCTGCTTCTAAACAGCACATACATAATCACTAAAAAAACTTCTCTAAATATCTTTCGGGCAGAACAATTCAAGTAAAAATCGTTCAACAAATTGAATTTTTGCATTAATTAAGCTCTTGGGGGAAAAGCGTTTGAACCTAAGAATTGTGTTAGTCATTCTCTGTTTTATTGTTAAATTAATATATTATATATTAAATTGTTATATTAATATTGTTATATTAAACTCAAGCTAAACAAATCACCAGACGAAGTATTTGCCAGTTGTGCTTAAAGAATATTAGTAATAAAACACCTGGTGTTATTCTTCACCTATATAGTTTTCTGGTTAGTCTCCTATTTACATTATGCAGTTCAGGTTTCGTTGCCATCTTGAGGTTATCTTGAGAAGATTTCGGGGCTTTAGTGTCCCCGCGGCCCGGTCCTCGACCAGGCCTCCACCCCCAGGAAGCAGCCCGTGACAGTTGACTAACACCCAGGTACCTATTTTACTGCTAGGTAACAGAGGCATAGGGTGAAAGAAACTCTGTCCATTGTTTCTCGCCGGCGCCTGGGATCGAACCCAAGATCACAAGTCCTGCGTGCTCCCCGAAGTTTGCCATATTATAGTTTTCAGTTTAGTTAATTTATTATGCACCCCATACCCATCTTGTGTCCAGTAGTGGAAAAGGTTACAAATGCACATATTGGGCTCAGGGACTGAACACAATTTATTTATCTAAGCAAGTTACAATCTTGAGGAGCTAGCCACAAAATTCATAACACATCGTCACATCAACAACATGGGTTCGAGATCGACCACAAGTATAGTTTCTAAATTAAGCAAATGACATAAATGGAGAGCTAGTGTCACAATTGATATGTTTGTCCTGCACATTTCCACGGTAGGTTGTTTGGGTTCTTCTAATTATCTTAGATATCATTGAAGAGAACCTCCTAGGTACTATACTGTATATATGCTTGTAAGAAGTATAATAATCCTGAGAAATTGTGTAGATTATGTTGTACGAGTGCTTCCAGTTAAGTAACATAGTTCATTCGTGTGCGCGTGCTTGAAGAGGAAATGTTATCCACCGCCCATTGTAAATATTTGTGGCTTTCAGACCATACGACCGCGGCTTACCCTCGTCGCGGTCGAGGGTAAGAACACCGGATGTATACCCAGTATTACAAGTAAACATTAGCAATAACAATAATGGAAAGTTCCTTGACCTATCATAGACAAGAGACTGAACTTCAGCACCCACATACAACACATAAGAGGGTGCTGAGAGAGAGAGAGTAAAAATATCCATTGAGGTTTGATTAAGTCCTTCTGGGGACCTTAATCATTAGGACGTCCAATGATGAACGCAAAGTGAGGCGTATTCAGATGGTATATTGACAACAATCAGGATATCTCATAATGACCAAGTAGTACTTGGTGCACAAGTACCTTTTCCATAGGAATCGCAAAACATAATTAAACAAAACTGTTCCGTACAGTGTTATTTATTTCAGTTTGAACAATTTTTAACATTAAAGGATACATCCTTTAATTGGTTGAAATTGGTTTTAACATTCGAAATCGAAATTGTTGATGTTAAATAATATAAGGTTCAAATTTATTAAGATACATACTATAAAACTATTTCTATTTGAAATTTAAATAACATAAAAAGAGTACAGAATATAACAAATACCGACTATATAAAAGACCTGACACTTGCAGCACTTAATGATGCTTTTGTAACACATTGAAAGTAATAACATTATTTGATTCAGCAAAGCATTTGGTAAGGTTATAATAATAATAATAATAATAATAATAATAATAATAATAATAAATAATAATAATAATAATAATAATAATAATAATAATAAGTATTAATTAAATATTTTAAATTATGATTCACAACTTGCTAGCGTACAAGAAACAAATCCACGAATCATCATTACATTCGGTAACACCTACACATGATCCATGGTGCCAAATATTGCAATGGTCACAGCATACCATCAGCTTCAAATCATTTGGCTTTCTGCAAATGCAATACACTTCCATCGAGCATGACCGGATGATTCGTTTTCTTCTCAGTGTCAGAGCTGCAGGGAATGAGGTGAGATACTTTCCTTTGAAGTTCTCTTGTAGATGTTGTCTCATATTCTGCACATCATATACAAGGTGCACCGTATCTTCACCATCTGCAAGTGATGCAGCAAACGCTACAGCATACACCCCACTCATACTTGAGTCCCATCCTGGCAATTAGCAAAAGCACACAAGAAAACATCAACAGATTTGGATGGTAATTTATGCCTGGTGTCGTATATGTTAATTTGTCCAGTTTCTCCAGTGTTGGAAACGGTGACCCAGTAACAACCATCAACTTGAATTATTTGAATAAATTCACCTAATACAGCTGACCAGAAGAGATCCCGCTGCAACATTGGGTCATGTAGGCCTTCTACGCTTGGCATATTTTGTTTGATGAGGTCACATGCAGCCTTTATATGAAGGTCAGAGAGCTGTTCATTTATTCCAATGTTTATGATCTCGTCATCTGTTAAATAATTTAACATTGTCGAATGTGAAGCACTGCTATCAATCTCCGTATTATTGCATTGGTGTGAGGAGTGGCAGTGATTGGTGCAGTTTATTCATCACCAGCTGCCTCTAGCACATCATCACCAGCTGCCTCTAGCACATCATCACCAGCTGCCTCTAGCACATCATCACCAGCGACCTCTAGCACATCATCACCAGCTGCCTCTAGCACATCATCACTAGCGACCTCTAGCACATCATCACTAGCTGCATGTAGCACATCATCACTAGCGACCTCTAGCACATCATCACCAGCTGCATGTAGCACATCATCACTAGCGACCTCTAGCACATCATCACTAGCGACCTCTAGCACATCTTCTCTAGCACATCATCACCAGCTGCCTCTAGCACATCATCACTAGCGACCTCTAGCACATCATCACCAGCTGCCTCTAGCACATCCTCACCAGCTGCCTCTAGCACATCATCACTAGCGACCTCTAGCACATCCTCACCAGCTGCCTCTAGCACATCATCACTAGCGACCTCTAGCACATCATCACCAGCTGCCTCTAGCACATCATCACTAGCGACCTCTAGCACATCATCACCAGCTGCATGTAGCACATCATCACTAGCGACCTCTAGCACATCATCACTAGCGACCTCTAGCACATCATCACTAGCTGCATCTAGCACAACATCACTAGCGACCTCTAGCACATCATCACCAGCTGCATCTAGCACAACATCACTAGCGACCTCTAGCACATCATCACTAGCTGCATCTAGCACATCATCACTAGCTGCATCTAGCACAACATCACTAGCGACCTCTAGCACATCATCACTAGCGACCTCTAGCACATCATCACTAGCGACCTCTAGCACATCATCACTAGCTGCATCTAGCACAACATCACTAGCGACCTCTAGCACATCATCACCAGCTGCCTCTAGCACATCATCACCAGCTGCCTCTAGCACATCATCACTAGCGACCTCTAGCACATCATCACTAGCGACCTCTAGCACATCATCACTAGCTGCATCTAGCACAACATCACTAGCGACCTCTAGCACATCATCACCACCTGCCTCTAGCACATCATCACCAGCTGCCTCTAGCACATCATCACTAGCGACCTCTAGCACATCATCACCAGCTGCCTCTAACATATCATCACTAGCGACCTCTAGCACATCATCACCAGCTGTCTCTAACATATCATCACTAGCGACCTCTAGCACATCATCACCAGCTGCCTCTAACATATCATCACTAGCGACCTCTAGCACATCACACCAGCTGCCTCTAACATATCATCACTAGCGACCTCTAGCACATCATCACCAGCTGCCTCTAACATATCATCACTAGCGACCTCTAGCACATCAACACCAACTGGATTGGAAGTGACAGCGTCTTCCAATCAAATAAAAATATGTACCCCCCCCCCACTGATCAAAAAGACATTTCAGCATTAGGTTTACAAACTCTTTGCCATTGTCTGAATGGAAAATTCTTGAGAGTGCTAAATATGCTAAAACGCGCTCCTCCAGCATTAAAGCAACTTCCTTGGCAGTTTTAGATTTTAAATGAAACACAATACGATATTTGCTGAAATGATCTATCACATGGCAAATATAGTTATAGTCTCCGTCTGGAGAATTTCTCATGTCTATCAGCTAGGTTTACTTGTATGCGATGGATAAACTTCGTTTCAACGATCGGTTTCAGAAAGGGGGGGGGCAGGGCTGGAGCTGTGTCTTTTCACAAGTTGGGCAAAATTTACAAATTTCTTGCACAAATTGCCTAGGAATACCATAAAATTCCCTTTTCAAAATTGTTGCTGCCTTTTTGTAACCACAGTGTACAGTACCTTTTCTATAAACCCTAGCAACTGCATCATATAGCATGCTCTCTGAAAGTACATACTTTACAGTTCCCAAGGTCCCATCAGCTTCCTCCCCTGTAAAATCAAAAACTTGACCAGGTTTAATTGGCAAACTAAAACGCATTGGGATCATTACCATGTTTCTGAAATCATGCACATATATATATTAAATAAATGATGTGAGAGATAAATATATGTGATATTACCAGAGTCAGACTAAATTTGTTTAAACACTCCATTCATATAAAAGAACCCAATATCTGCAACTTTATTCCAAATGAATACAATTAAAATGTAACCTATACTTTAATAAAAAGTAGAACATTGAAATATCTAATTTCATATCTGTAGTATCTTGCCTTGTGCTACTAAGTCTCACAATATCTTTTACATCTAATTTCTTGCTTCTGACCAGTGACATCTGACTGACATTAGTATGGCATTTGTGAATTTGATAATATTTATGTCAGTCCAGGATTCTTCTCAGCTGGGGAGGTTGAGAATATGGCAGCGTATAGTGGCCTTGATCGTCAGGCGCAGCTGGGATGGAGGTGACTTTCCGTATCTGTATGGGTGTTTTGTCCTTACTTTGCACTCAAAATTTCACCCTTTTATTACTGTTAACGCACAAAAAATCACCCCCACCCACCCCTATCAAGAACAATATGTATTATTCCCCCAAAAAATCTATTTTGAAAAAATGTTAATCAAAGATTAACACACTGGCAAAGCACACATTCAGCCCCACATCAGAAATTATCACCACCAATCCCTGTGGAAAGCTGATAATTGCACCAACTTACGAGATACGCTGCGAATGATGTCTAATCCCTGCCAACCTTAAATTTCCCTAACACTAAGATTAAATCAGTATATGGAAGAAAATATTTTATATAAGGTTATATAAAGTACCTAGGTCATTACTTTGCTACTCCACAAGGTTCTGTTACCCCTACATATCATTAATTCTAAATGTCTGTCTACTTAATATATATATATATATATATATATATATATATATATATATATGGTGAAGGAAATCCTACCTGAGCACCTAGTTCAACAGGCAGGGATACATGATCCAGGTTCACAGACTGCACAACCAAATGG
>WNGS01010332.1:9510-29250 GCA_020271785.1 Procambarus virginalis
TACTTCTTTATGTCCGGTCGTGATGGTCAAGTGGTTTTAAGGCATCCCTGTACATACAGTTGCGTTGCTCCTGGGAGTATGGGTTCGAGTCACTTCTGGGGTGTGAGTTTTCATTCGCATATAGTCCTGGGGACCATTCAGGCTTGTTCGCATTTGTGTTCCTCACGTGTTGCCCCAAAAAATGAGGTGATTTGATAAAATGCTATGCCAAGATAACCATCCAAGTGCCGGCGGGGAAGTGGTTCATATAGCTCAGGCTATCACTTCTTTATGTCCGGTCGTGATGGTCAAGCGGTTTAAGGCATCCCTGTACATACCAGTTGCGTTGCTCCTGGGAGTATGGGTTCGAGTCACTTCTGGGGTGTGAGTTTTCATTCGCATATAGTCCTGGGGACCATTCAGGCTTGTTCGCATTTGTGTTCCTCACGTGTTGCCCCAAAAAATGAGGTGATTTGATAAAATGCTATGCCCAAGATAACCATCCAAGTGCCGGCGGGGAAGTTTTTCATATAGCTCAGGCTATCACTTCCTTATGTCCGGTCGTGATGGTCAAGCGGTTTAAGGCATCCCTGTACATACCAGTTGCGTTGCTCCTGGGAGTATGGGTTCGAGTCACTTCTGGGGTGTGAGTTTTCATTCGCATATAGTCCTGGGGACCATTCAGGCTTGTTCGCATTTGTGTTCCTCACGTGTTGCCCCCAAAAATGAGGTGATTTGATAAAATGCTATGCCCAAGATAACCATCCAAGTGCCGGCGGGGAAGTGGTTCATATAGCTCAGGCTATCACTTCCTTATGTCCGGTCGTGATGGTCAAGCGGTTTAAGGCATCCCTGTACATACCAGTTGCGTTGCTCCTGGGAGTATGGGTTCGAGTCACTTCTGGGGTGTGAGTTTTCATTCGCATATAGTCCTGGGGACCATTCAGGCTTGTTCGCATTTGTGTTCCTCACGTGTTGCCCCAAAAAAGGTGATTTGATAAAATGCTATGCCCAAGATAACCATCCAGTGCCGGCGGGGAAGTGGTTCATATAGCTCAGGCTATCACTTCCTTATGTCCGGTCGTGATGGTCAAGCGGTTTAAGGCATCCCTGTACATACCAGTTGCGTTGCTCCTGGGAGTATGGGTTCGAGTCACTTCTGGGGTGTGAGTTTTCATTCGCATATAGTCCTGGGGACCATTCAGGCTTGTTCGCATTTGTGTTCCTCACGTGTTGCCCCAAAAATGAGGTGATTTGATAAAATGCTATGCCCAAGATAACCATCCAAGTGCCGGCGGGGAAGTGGTTCATATAGCTCAGGCTATCACTTCCTTATGTCCGGTCGTGATGGTCAAGCGGTTTAAGGCATCCCTGTACATACCAGTTGCGTTGCTCCTGGGAGTATGGGTTCGAGTCACTTCTGGGGTGTGAGTTTTCATTCGAATATAGTCCTGGGGACCATTCAGGCTTGTTCGCATTTGTGTTCCTCACGTGTTGCCCCAAAAAATGAGGTGATTTGATAAAATGCTATGCCCAAGATAACCATCCAAGTGCCGGCGGGGAAGTGGTTCATATAGCTCAGGCTATCACTTCCTTATGTCCGGTCGTGATGGTCAAGCGGTTTAAGGCATCCCTGTACATACCAGTTGCGTTGCTCCTGGGAGTATGGGTTCGAGTCACTTCTGGGGTGTGAGTTTTCATTCGCATATAGTCCTGGGGACCATTCAGGCTTGTTCGCATTTGTGTTCCTCACGTGTTGCCCCAAAAAATGAGGTGATTTGATAAAATGCTATGCCCAAGATAACCATCCAAGTGCCGGCGGGGAAGTGGTTCATATAGCTCAGGCTATCACTTCCTTATGTCCGGTCGTGATGGTCAAGCGGTTTAAGGCATCCCTGTACATACCAGTTGCGTTGCTCCTGGGAGTATGGGTTCGAGTCACTTCTGGGGTGTGAGTTTTCATTCGCATATAGTCCTGGGGACCATTCAGGCTTGTTCGCATTTGTGTTCCTCACGTGTTGCCCCAAAAATGAGGTGATTTGATAAAATGCTATGCCCAAGATAACCATCCAAGTGCCGGCGGGGAAGTGGTTCATATAGCTCAGGCTATCACTTCCTTATGTCCGGTCGTGATGGTCAAGCGGTTTAAGGCATCCCTGTACATACCAGTTGCGTTGCTCCTGGGAGTATGGGTTCGAGTCACTTCTGGGGTGTGAGTTTTCATTCGCATATAGTCCTGGGGACCATTCAGGCTTGTTCGCATTTGTGTTCCTCACGTGTTGCCCCAAAAAATGAGGTGATTTGATAAAATGCTATGCCCAAGATAACCATCCAAGTGCCGGCGGGGAAGTGGTTCATATAGCTCAGGCTATCACTCCTTATGTCCGGTCGTGATGGTCAAGCGGTTTAAGGCATCCCTGTACATACCAGTTGCGTTGCTCCTGGGAGTATGGGTTCGAGTCACTTCTGGGGTGTGAGTTTTCATTCGCATATAGTCCTGGGGACCATTCAGGCTTGTTTGCATTTGTGTTCCTCACGTGTTGCCCCAAAAATGAGGTGATTTGATAAAATGCTATGCCCAAGATAACCATCCAAGTGCCGGCGGGGAAGTGGTTCATATAGCTCAGGCTATCACTTCCTTATGTCCGGTCGTGATGGTCAAGCGGTTTAAGGCATCCCTGTACATACCAGTTGCGTTGCTCCTGGGAGTATGGGTTCGAGTCACTTCTGGGTGTGAGTTTTCATTCGCATATAGTCCTGGGGACCATTCAGGCTTGTTCGCATTTGTGTTCCTCACGTGTTGCCCCAAAAAATGAGGTGATTTGATAAAATGCTATGCCCAAGATAACCATCCAAGTGCCGGCGGGGAAGTGGTTCATATAGCTCAGGCTATCACTTCCTTATGTCCGGTCGTGATGGTCAAGCAGTTTAAGGCATCCCTGTACATACCAGTTGCGTTGCTCCTGGGAGTATGGGTTCGAGTCACTTCTGGGGTGTGAGTTTTCATTCGCATATAGTCCTGGGGACCATTCAGGCTTGTTCGCATTTGTGTTCCTCACGTGTTGCCCCAAAAATGAGGTGATTTGATAAAATGCTATGCCCAAGATAACCATCCAAGTGCTGGTGGGGAAGTGGTTCATATAGCTCAGGCTATCACTTCCTTATGTCCGGTCGTGATGGTCAAGCGGTTTAAGGCATCCCTGTACATACCAGTTGCGTTGCTCCTGGGAGTATGGGTTCGAGTCACTTCTGGGGTGTGAGTTTTCATTCGCATATAGTCCTGGGGACCATTCAGGCTTGTTCGCATTTGTGTTCCTCACGTGTTGCCCCAAAAAATGAGGTGATTTGATAAAATGCTATGCCCAAGATAACAATCCAAGTGCCGGCGGGGAAGTGGTTCATATAGCTCAGGCTATCACTTCCTTATGTCCGGTCGTGATGGTCAAACAGTTTAAGGCATCCCTGTACATACCAGTTGCATTGCTCCTGGGAGTATGGGTTCGAGTCACTTCTGGGGTGTGAGTTTTCATTCGCATATAGTCCTGGGGACCATTCAGGCTTGTTCGCATTTGTGTTCCTCATGTGTTGCCCAAAAAATGAGGTGATTTGATAAATGTTGGAAATTTCCAACACTTATCATCCATTATTATCTTATGATAAATTAATATTAACTTACATTTGCAGTAGCTCTTAACACCACTAACCATAGTGTTAATATAAATTAATCTGAGCATATTGCTGATAATATTACTCCTGATAATGTAAATCAAGAGTTATTAATTAAAATTATTCAGTAACAGTTTTTATTCTGTTACGTTCGAATGCTCTGGAGAAGTATAAATATTATCTCCATTTCTCGCTAGAAATCGTTCATCGAGAATATTATAATTATTAATTCCCTATAATTTCAACCCAGTTCATATTATCGCATTTCCTCCATAATTACGCGGGAAAGAATAGTTTGTGTTTAATAATTTCCGTGGTGAATGCGAGAGCGGGGAGAGGGAGACGCCATTACGCCATTACTACAACAACAAGGCACGCACACGAGACAGCGTGGTGGAGCACGTGGCATTAATTGAGAATTCTTGTCGATAAGAATTACGTCGACACTCAATTAATAAGTGGAATTTACTTGCCAGTGTTCTCTAGTGCCTCAATAGTGAACCCAGCGTCTACAATTACCACCCGGACCGTAATAAGTGTGCACAGCAGTGAACACTGAGTCCAGCAGACGCTCCTCTCGGCAAACCTTAGTACTCGGTTACGCTCACAGGTTTTTCTTTCTAATCGATGCATCTGAGTAGTTTAGAGCCTTAGTGAGTAGTTTGTCGTTAGGAAGAATATATAATCACAACCAAACGTTAGTAATATTTATCACTCAGTTCAGCTTCATGAATATATGAGCACAATTTTGTAGCCTAGTCAATTGCTACTTTATATTTCTTGTATTACAGCGTGTATTTGAGACGCCAGCAAGATTGTCATCCATCGTGTTATTTACCTCGAGTCATTTATCTATGGGGATTCTGTGATCACGAGGACGAGTGATGAACTGGCGTTAGAAATCGTCTTACAGCTAAGACCCATTTTTTCTTATAAATTTATTCAATTTAATTATTGCTTCTATAATATGATCTGAAATTAATATAATTTGATTACCATATATTTACATATGTTGTAGTTAGATTTACCATAATACCAATGATATAATGAACTAGTGACGAACCACACTGGTTCCTAGATATATATGAATTTCTAGAAATAACCCCCCAATGTTGATATTTGAGGCTTTGACTTTAATTAATAATTACAGTCTTCATTATTTTCAAGTGAATATCCATTGAATGTTTTCCATAGACACTGGTTCTCTGGTGTCATTCTAATGATCAATTTTATTTGTTTTCCCTCTTTTCTCAAAAGCGGGTGGTCCTTCGATTTATTTTAATATAATAATTAAACAATTTATTTTCTGAGTTCAAGCCCCAGATACCCAACATTTTGGTCTCTTCGAACCGGATGCCAATTAATATTTCACTATATCGGTTCTCAAGCACCAAAACAACATTTTGGTCCTTTTCGAACCGGATAAATATCATTTAATATTAACCATTTCAGTTCTCAGACCAGAACAACATTTTGGTCTTATCGAACTGGTTACATACCAATTACCATTAAACTGTATCTGTTCTCAGAAACCAAAACAACATTTTGGTCTCTTAGAACTGGATACAACCCAAGAAATTCTTACAATTAGTCCTGTACTAATGAGTAGTACATACATTATACATTTTTGTGCTGACCCTAGCAAGGGTGGGATTCAACATTACAGTAACTCTGATTAGAGTGTACCCATATCAATTATTTGTGTATTCATTATTTTTGTGTGTGGTTTTGAGTGTTGCTGTATGATCACCATTACATCTAATGGTGATAATGATGGGCTAGCCGGACGAAAGTTAATGGTGACATGCAGACACCACTCAAAATCTTTAGCTATATACTTGTTAGGTAGGGACATTTAACCTCAAAGTGAGGTAGAGTTTAATTTAGCCAGAACTCAGGCTATACTCAATATTAATTATCAACTAATGAACAAATTTCCCAGCTTCATTAGTAATATTCAATCAAGTCCTATGAAATTTGGACTTAAAGCTAACATGGCTACTCCTGAGCAATTAAGGAGAACCTATATTGGCCTCAAAGGCCATTTAACTAGACTAATTAATAAGTCTGATGATTTGTCCAAGGCAACTCCCATTGATTACTATCTACTAGAATCATCAGTGAGAGTAGCTAATCTTAAGTTTGATCAAGTTAAATCAGCAAGTCAGTCTTATCTTAACTCACTGAATGCTACTGAAACTGATCTAGAGGAATTAGATCAAATTGTAACAAATATTTCACAACACGAAGATGAGACTCAAGATAAATTTGATGTACTATCCAGTATAGTAAACCATCAACCCAATACAAATTCTACTATGTCTCAATCCAGTAATCAATTACCTGAGGTTCGTCTACCTACTTTAGACTTACCTACATTTGCAGGGCTGGATGAAGAAAATTGGGACACATTTTGGACTTCATTTGAAGTTCATATCCATAACAGGTCTTATCTTGACCCAATTTCTAAATTTTCATACCTGATTAGTCTTCTCAAAGGGGAAGCTAAAAAGGTTATAAATAACTTAGCTCTCACTGAGAGTAATTATGTGGAAGCTATCAAACTGCTGAAGTTGAATTATTGCAATCAGGAGTTAAGTATAGCTAACCTTTATTACCAATTGCTAGATCTGAATGCACCAAGTAACAGACCAGACTCACTTCAAAGCTTCAGGCTAGAAGCAGAGTCTCTAGTGAAGGCCTTAGGTACTAAAGTTGATGTACCAGCTTCAGAATGGTCAATCAAGTTACTTTTGCAGAGGAAATTACCTCAAATTATCTTAGCAGAAATATGTTCACATTATAAAACTGAGTTTCTCACTCTCGAGCAAATATTCGAGGGGCTGAGAATAACAGTTAACAGGTTGAAGACTCATGATAAGATTAAACCTGAGTCTAAATTACCTAACATTGACATCTCAGTCAAACCTAAATTGACTTTGAATAAATCCAATAAATCTAAGCCTAAGACTACTCCATCCACTGGAAAGGGGAGTAGTAGTGTAGGTACTTATACTGTATCTCCCTCTGACACTGCAACTGATGTGTCTACTAAAGGGACAAATTCAGTCAGAGAGAGAAGGTGCTTGTTCTGCGATCAAGAACATCTCACCTACAAATGTACGGTTTATCCTAACTTTAACACCAGGATTAAAAAACTTCAAGAATTACACAGATGCACCAAGTGCATGGGTTCTCATGAACCCAGTAAATGTGTTGTGCAGCTACGGTTATGCAGTAGATGCCACAAAGGTGTACATCATTATGCCTTATGTAGAACAATTTCTACCCAATCTGTGACACCTGGGAAGAATTCTATGAATTCTACCACGGTACAATATTGCAAAGTACATCAGGAAATAAGTGTACTTGCTACTGAGGCAGGCAATAATACCACTCTGCCTACAGCTCAACTTAAGCTAATAGACAAGAAATCTAGAGTCAACACTAGAGGTCTCTTTGATCAGGGATCACAGAAAACCTTTATCACGCAACAATTAGTGGAGCAGTTAAAATTAAAACCTGCCAAAAGTGTGAGACTGAACATTTCTGGGTTCTTGACTAATAGTGGACCTCGTGAATACCAAGTAGTCAAGGTATTAGTGAGACTTGGATCTTCTACTAGTCCAATACAAGCGGTAGTAGTTGATAAACTGCCTTCAGACCTGCAGGTCACAGGACTAGCTCGCACTGCGAGATATCTTAAACGAAACCGCATGAGGCTAGCAGATTACAAAATAAATTCTGACTGCCTCACAGATGTTGGTATACTTATAGGCGCTGACCATTATTATAAATTTATAACTGGATGCACCAGACAACACGGAATGAATTTGTTGTCATCTGCTGGAGGCAAGTTGCTTACTGGACCGGTGCTTTTCCAACAAAGGGCAGCGTCAACCAACAAACAAGATAACAATGCAATAGTGGCGTGACTAGGCTTGGAACAGTCACCCCTACAGTTCAGAGAAATATCTGAAGATATTGAGTCTGATCCACCTGTACATCGTTTGTGGGATCTAGACACTTTAGGTATTGTCCCTGAACAACCAAGTCCTGATGATATGTGGACTTACCAGCAATATCTGGATACAGTTGTCTATAAAGACAAACAATACTGGGTGAGATTGCCATGGAAGTTGAATCATCCACAACTTCCAGTTAATTATTTCATGGCAGCCTCTCAATTACAGTCACAATTAATGCGGCTGAAAAAACAGCCAGATAAATTAAATATGTACCATCAATTAATTCAGCAACAACTCAACAGTAAATTTATTGAAGTTGTTGATAATGATGACCGGAAAACAGGTCACTATTTACCCCATCACGCTGTGTTGAAAGATTCATTGACAACACCAATACGTATTGTTTTCAACTGTAGTGCCAAAGTGAAGGCAAGCAGCGTGTCTTTGAATGAATGTCTCCAAACGGGACCTAGCCTAACACAAAGGCTACATGATGTACTGTTACGATTCCGTACTGGTATTTTGCTTATACTGCTGATATCAGTAAAGCTTTCCTTAGAGTAGGATTGCAAGAGGAGGATCGTAATTACACCAAATTTCTCTGGATTAAAGATCCCCAGGCTCCTGACAGTGAGGTCATAACCTATCGGTTTGCCTCGGTGCTTTTCGGAGCGACTTCCTCGCCGTTTCTACTGCAAGCCACATTAGATACACATTTGAAGAAGTCAAATAGCCCTTATAAGGCAGAGATCAGTGACAACTTGTATGTCGATAATTTCAGGGAACAACTAATGATAAATCTAAATTGGTAGAAATTTACCATGAGGCTAACCGTGAGTTAATAGGAGCCAATATGCCACTACAATCATGGGCCTCAAACAATAAATCATTAAACCAGATAATCGAGAAAGAATTTCCAGGTTATCAGGTGCCTAATCAATTAAAAGTTTCTGGGTGTGGAATGGAACACAGGTACTGACGAGATGAATATCAAGTCAGTACAAACCAATAATTCATCCCTTACCATGAGAAAATTACTCTCATATGTCAGTCAACCATTTGACCCTTAGGCTTACTTAGTCCTATATTAATAAGGGGCAAACTCCTAATGCAGGAATGCTGGCAGAAACATATGGGATGGGATGATCCGTTGCCAATTGAGTTGCAAGAGAAATGGCAAATACTCGCAGCGGATTTCAATCAATTAGGTGTTTTGAAATTTCTCGTAATGCTTCAGGACAAAACTTACCTACAAATTTGCACATTTTTTGCGATGCCTCTGGCAAAGCATATGGCGCTGCAGCCTACTTAGTCAATAGTGCACAATCAATTTTACTCACATCTAAAGCGAGAGTTGCTCCAATCAAGAAGAGATCTTACCTCAAATGGAGTTAACTGCATTGCTAGGGAGTAAGATTGGCTCATTGCCTGACCAAGACACTCAATAATATTCACTTGGTGAGATCGTAGTGTGGTCAGACAATGAGGCAGTCTTACAATGGGTAAGAAATAACAATAATAAAACTCCCTACGTTAGTAATCGCGTTAGGGAAATCATGAATTATCTGCTGGATATAAATTCAGACATGTCCCCACTAAGGACAATCCTGCAGATTACTTATCAAGAGGTTTAACATTTAAACAGCTAAGTAAGTCTTCGATGTGGTTTAATGGACCTTCATGGCTTGTTAGTGGTCAGTGGCCCAAACAGAAACCACAAGTCATAGTGACCAGTATCACTACTCCCATGAAAGACCCAGAACCTCATCGAGTCTCAGCTATTAATCCTCACAATTATTCTAACTTGAGTAAGTTATTAAGAGTGACAGCACATGTGTTTGATTTTCTTGCCAAGATAGGAATCAAGCATAAGTTTCCCAATCCTATCATCTACTGGATCAAACGTGCACAACAAGAGACATATGGAAGTGAATATGAAAATCTTCCAGATAAATTAACCAAGTCTCTAGGTATCTGGTATGATACCAACACTCATAATATATTAAGGTGTGGAGGACGTTGCTTCATGCAAAAATTGATTTGGACACAAAGAATCCAATCCTTCTACCACGTCACCACGTTATTACCAACTTCTAGTTTTACATCACCAATATGGTACTTTGCATGGTGGAGTGTTAGACACACTCACCGACCTCAGACAGAAATATTGGCTTCCTCAAGGTCGTCAAACTGTCAAATCAATTATTAAGTCTGTATAATCTGTCAACGCTACGATGCTCGAGTGTGTCCTTACCCAGGACCACCACCACTCCCTAAAGAGAGGGTAGTTCATCTTCGTCCGTTTGAGACCACTGGTGTTGATTACACAGGAGCCTTGCTTCTCACTGGCAATCCGGATAAGATCCATAAGATACCAGAAAGCTTATATTTGCCTCTTCACATGTGCTACCACACGAGGCGTACATTTAGAAGTGACTTCTGACATGAGTGCTGAAGCCTTCATCCAAGCTTTTCGTAGATTGCAGCTCGCAGATCCTGTCCCAAACTCATGATATCTGATAATGGCTCAAATTTTGTGGCAGGAGAAGCCTGCTTACGAGAGATATGGAATCATCCAGAAGTGCAGTCTGTCATGCAGAGACGACAATGCCACTGGAAATTTATTGCTCCCAGAGCCCCCTGGCAAGGTGGGTTCTACGAACGAATGATAGGGACTGTCAAGAAGTGTTTAAGGAAGACCTTGCATCGACAGAAAATTAGTTACTCAGAACTCCAAACACTCGTCGTGGAAATTGAGGCGCGAGTCAACAATCGCCCATTAACTTATCTATCAGATGATTTCTCACAGAGAGAGCCTCTGAGTCCCTCGCATTTATACATGGAGGCCTGCTGAGCCCTCTGATACCTTTGGCAGAAGAGGACCCCGTCGATCTTCTTATGTACCAGGAGTGACTTAGTACAAAGTTACCAACATCTCTCTAGAGTAATTGAAAGGTGGAATGAGGTGTGGACTCGAGAGTACCTCACCGCTCTACGAGAGTACCACTATGGAGCTTCGAGCCCCTATAATAAAGTACAGCTTAAACCAGGAGACCTAGTATTAGTTGACAGTGATGGACCAAGGTCAGAATGGCCTATAGGCAAAATTGTTGCAATCCACCCAGATCGCCAAGGTATCCTGAGAGTAGTACGAGTTTTGTGCAAAGGCACTACTACTCTAAAGACATTAGAGAGTTGGTACCTCTCGAATTAGCAGAACGAGAGTGTTTATCAGAACCAGTCTCAACAGTTTCCGAGGATAACAATTCTGATCCACCGAGCACACGCCCACTAGAGCAGCTGCTCAACAATGTAAAGGAAACTACAAGCCTATTATAGCTCTGACTAAGAGCAAATAATTTTCATCCAATTTGAGTGATCATGATGATACTGTGTTGTGATGTCTAGTAACCAATCAGCTACAAGTCACAATGACCCAGACATTCACCTCACAGTAGAGTCTCAGTTACTTGAATTGTATGATTCAATCATTAAGTTGTGTAAAACTATTAATTATGACATTAATTTTTCATGTCTTAAATTCTTGTATGTCCTTGACATTTACGGGACATCCGTTGTGTGTGTACTAACATACTAACATACTAACATACTAACTTCGGGATAGGTACGTCAGTACTCAACATGGCACTGCGACCCGAGTTTTCTCCCCCCGGAGTTATGTTGGAATTTCCAAACTTATCATCCATATTATCTTATGATAAATTAATATTAATCTTACATTGCAGTAGATCTTACACCACTAAACCCTGGTGTTGTTAAAATAAATTAATCTGAGCATATTGCTAATAATATTACTCCTGATAATNTTTAATTCTCCCACGCTGCTGTAAGAGTATGTCCACTATTCCCGAGCGTTCTCTACATTGTAGGCATCAATTGAACATATGTGGGAGAGAGTAGCATTCTCGATGAGCCGAGAAATTCGTGAAAGAAGAACATTTTGGCCTGTGGGATAGGCCTTTAGGGAGCCAAAATGGCGCTGGCGAGTCTGTTCTCCCGCCAAAACTGTGTGACGTCAGTGTCACCAGATTGGTCACCGTCAGCGACCAATCTCAGGCAAGTCACTCTGTTTTACTCCTTACACGGTCACAAAATAAATGGAGGGGATGATATCAAACACCAAAGAGTTTTGGTATTTTACTTAAAAGACAACGAGAAATATATATGCATCAATGTATCAGGAACAATGTATGACAACTGCTCAATCCGTAGCAGAATAATCTGGAGCGCATCGATATGGCAACACCCGGCAGCGCCACGCGTCACTGTCAGATATCAGCTGACCGGAGCCCTCGCGACCGTGAGAAAAGACTAGTACTTGTTTCTAATTCTATCACGATCCCGTTTATTTAACTTTTCGCAAAACATTGTATTTAACATTCCCATGGCATACTTATGATTTCACTGGCCTCACGATCAATATCTTATTTACACTGCACTCACAGTGACTTTCACTGTACCAAAAAGATTACTCTATTCTTAATAATATTTACTGTGAGTGCACTCGCTTGATCACTGAACTATCTTTAAATCTATACTTTCTCTTAAAGATTTATCACTGGCAATCACTTCACGTATATGATACTATTCAGTACACAGGCATGTACATAGATAAATCATTGATCGAATCACAGGCATATATATATATAAATCATGGAGATCAACACACAGGCATTTATATCAATAAATCATGGAGATCAATACACAGGCATTTATATCAATAAATCATGGAGATCAATACACAGGCATGTATATCAATAAATCATGGAGATCAATACACAGGCATTTATATCAATAAATTCTAGGCTCATAGCCTAACACCAATATCTGGTTTACTACCATATATATAATAATAATAATCACAAGAAATCAATTAGTCACAGTAAATTCCTAATGAATCTTGGTGCTTGCACACACCCACAGAGATATATCTGTAAACTGATACTGTGAGCGCTCTGGGTAGCCTCACCACACACTGTGCTCTCTGTGACTTAGACTCAGGTGAGACTTGCTCACGACATATAAACTATTCTGACAAGAAAATATATTGCTAACTAAAGGGAAATGGAGGGTAACTGTAAAACACCTACTTCACCTATCCTAGGATGACAGTTGGGTTGTAGCTCCTGGTCCAGGCTCTCGCCTCGTACACCCTCCAGAAACACAAGCCAACGCCTTAGGATTTTCGCGTCTCGCCGCTTTCTGTACTCTGCAGGTCCATGCTTCTTCCCCTACAGTACGTCGCGGGTTGAAGTCGGTCTCCTGGCCATCAACTTTCCTCCCAACTACGGCAGCCAGCCTACGTCTCGGCGGTCGTTGCACGTTTCCCAATTAGTCCTTGTCACTGTACTCCCAGAGGAACTGCCTCTCACCACTACGAAGTCACTGTGAAGTTATCAGCCGTCCCAGACGATACTGCTTAAGCTCCACACGCACAGCACCCGACTTCAGAGCACTTGAAGCTCACTTCACTGTCAATTCCCTCGTCGTCTAGATAAGTCACTAGGTATTTGGGAAGACTTCTCGACGTGCTTGCATCCAAACTGTTGACTTGTAGGGTTCCACAAAGGTATGGTTACTGTCAAACTTGACAGGATCGTCGATCACACGTTCAACCAAGTTGACAAGGTGGTCAACTCGATTCACTCACGGTGGATTGGCCCGGCCACTAAGCTGTCTCTTATACTGGTGAACTGCCAAGGACGTCACACGCGACGATGCCTGGCCCACTTCTTGCAACGCACCTGTTCCGGAGCACTTGTTGCTCAATATTCTGTCAATTCCTTATCTGAGCCACATCTGGGTTGCAGGAAGACCTCATAGAGTGCGCGCTAACAACTGGAGACGCTTACATCCACCGGAGCTCGGTAATCCGTCACTCAAACAGGATGACCGGTCGCACGTCCTGCCTCTCGGACGCGTCGTGTAAGATGATCGCGCCAAGGCGCCGCTACGGCTGGACCCCCAGCCTATGTGACGTCACTTTTTCCAAAGTCGGTTTTCATTGGCTCCCAGTGCCACGTCGCTGACGGTGACAATCTGGTGACACTGACGTCACACAGTTTTGGCGGGAGAACAGACTCGCCAGCGCCATTTTGGCTCCCTAAAGGGCCTATCCCACAGGCCAAAATGTTCTTCTTTCACGAATTTCTCGGCTCATCGAGAATGCTACTCTCTCCCACATATGTTCAATTGATGCCTACAATGTAGAGAACGCTCGGGAATAGTGGACATGACTCTTACAGCAGGCGTGGGAGAATTAGAAGGGGGGGGGGGAACACCGTCACAATGTATATATATATATATATATATATATATATATATATATATATATATTATATATATATATATATATGAATGAAAAACTCACACCCAGAAGTGACTCGAACCCATACTCCCAGGAGCAACGCAACTGGTATGTACAGGATGCCTTAAAACCGCTTGACCATCACGACCGGACATAAGGAAGTGATAGCCTGAGCTATATGAACCACTTCCCCGCCGGCACTTGGGATGGTTATTAGTGCCGGCGGGGAAGTGGCTCATATAGCTCAGGCTATCACTTCCTTATGTCCGGTCGTGATGGTCAAGCGGTTTAAGGCATCCCTGTACATACCAGTTGCGTTGCTCCTGAGAGTATGGGTTCGAGTCACTTCTGGGGTGTGAGTTTTCATTCGCATATAGTCCTGGGGACCATTCAGGCTTGTTCGCATATATATATATATATATATATATATATATATATATATATATATATTAATATAAGATATATATATATATTATATATATATTATATATATATATATATATATATATATATATATATAATATATATATATATATATATATAATATATATATATATATATATATATATATATATATATGCGAACAAGCCTGAATGGTCCCCAGGACTATATGCGAATGTAGTAGCTAGTAGCCAGAACTCACTTTTTGGCCTACTATGCAAGGCCCGATTTGCCTAATAAGCCAAGTTTTCCTGAATTAATATATTTTCTCTAATTTTTTTCTTATGAAATGATAAAGCTACCCATTTCATTACGTACGAGGTCAATTTTTTTTTTATTGGAGTTAAAATTAACGTTGATATATGACCGAACCTAACCAACCCTACCTAACCTAACCTAACCTATCTTTATTGCTTAGGTTAGGTTAGGTAGCCGAAAAAGTTAGGTTAGGTTAGGTTCGGTAGGTTAGGTAGTCGAAAAACTATTAATTCATGATAACTTGGCCTATTAGGCAAATCGTGCCTTGCATAGTAGGCTGAGAAGTGCGTTCTGGCTACTAGGTACGACATATATATATATATATATATATATATATATATATATATATATATATATATATATATATATATATATATATATATATATATATATATGTCGTACCTAGTAGCCAGAACGCACTTCTCAGCCTACTATGCAAGGCCCAATTTGTCTAATTTGTTTCTTGGCATTCACAGTTTCAATCAATTTGTTGACTTGTTGGCTTTCAATTAGGCCAAAGATTAGCCGAATTGAAGGGTCGCCATGGGTTCTCCCCTAGGTGTCCTGTTTGCGAACTTCTACATGGGTACTATCGAGAAAAAAGTCTTAGTCGGCTTGAACTTGAAACCGGCCATATACTGCAGGTATGTTGACGACATTTTTACGCAGGTACCTGATGTCAGACATCTGCAGGAGCTGAAATAGGCGTTTGAGCAGAATTCTGTGTTGCGTTTCACTTACGAGATGGAGAAGGATGGGAAGCTGCCCTTTCTAGATGTAACAGTCATGGAAAGGAGCTGAGGTTTCCACACTGCAGTCTACACTAAGGAACAAACAGTAATGTGCCTAAATGCCAACAGTGACTGCCCAGACAGGTACAAGAGGAGTGTTGTTAACGCTTATGTCGACCGTGCTCTCAGCTACAGCTCAGAATGGAAGCAAGTCGACGAATAACTCTGTAGGGTAAGGCAGGTCCAAGACTTCTTCTAGTCCTGACTTGAGCCTATTTTGCGACATTTATACTCAACAACAGAAATGCCTACGCACTTCCTTTCTCTTGAAGGAGCACACAATTAGAGTTCCACAAAGGTTGCAATCTGCACTCACTTCCAGGTCATTTCACAGAGAAATGGTATACAATATCTCCAACAGCTTCCTCATAATTGCAAATACGTAGCCTCCACTCCAGCACTAACAAAGGAAACAATATTCTTCCTCCTTCCAGGAGATCAACGACGTACGACCGTCTCTGACGACTGCTGTGTCTCAAGTAAGGTCACGATGTCTGGCTAGCGTCACGTCACCAAAGTATCGACATCTCATTTCATGTCACTTATTACAAGACGATCATCCTCTGCTCGTATTATTAAATTACTCACTGAACTGACGATTATTCAGTTATTTAATATGTACACCTTTCCTCTGACCCCTCACATCAGGCCCGGAAAGCAGAATAACTCTCACTGGGGTAGACTCCTTCCACCCAGTCTACTGGGGTCATAACACCAGATAATAAAATATTACATTTTCCAGATAATAAAATATTACATTTTTCCAGATAATAAAATATTACATATTACCAGATAATAAAATATTACATATTACCAGATAATAAAATATTACATATTTCCAGATAATGAAATATTACATATTTCCAGATAATAAAATATTACATATTACCAGATAATTCAATATTACATATTACTAGATAATTCAATATTATATATTACCGGATAAAAATATTACATATTTTTATATGTAAAATATGTTTATATGTTGGTAACTGATAGTAGATAGGGACAGTGGGAATCTCGTTAATCCATTCATGCGCGTCACTAATTAGATGGCGAGGCATTTGGCTACCAGGTTGTGCTCAGTCAGTCAGGTGCTGTCACAGTGAGAGGTTGTGTTAGCTGGAGCTCCGATTGTAGTAATATTATTACAGCAATAATGGAAGGATTAGTGAAGGAACTGGTCAATCTAGTTGGAGATCTGAGGACAGAGCTGGATTCGCTACGGGAGGAGGTACGTTTGCTGAAGCAACATCAGGAAGAAACAAAGGAGGCCTTTGTTGAGACCAGTATTAAGAAGTCCTCGTCTTGGCAAGTTGTGAAAGACAGGGGTCTTAAGAAGACCTTGGCAAAACCGACAACTAATAGCCTACACCTAAGGACTTTTAACGCATTTGATGTGTTAGAGGACGAGTGCTGTGGTGAACCTGTTGTTCAACGAGGAGGCAAAGGCAAAGCAACGAGGAGCATTGAAACGCAGGTCCCTCAAACTGCTCGAAAGGAAAAGGGAGAATCGAAGCGAATTTTGGTTGTGGGAGATTCCCAGGTGAGATATTTAGACAGAACGTTTTGTGCCAGAGATAGGGGGAACAGATTAAGGGTGTGCTATCCGGGAGCTGGAATTGGTGATATTGTTGGAAACATGAATGATATTATGACGGGAAATGGGAACAAACCCATTATTTGTATTAGTGCAGGGGGTAATGATGTTGGAAGAGTTAGGAGTGAGGAACTAATACAGAGATTCAGGACAGCCATTGAATTAGTTAGGAGCAAGGGAGGAATCCCGATCATATGTGGCATTCTTCCAAGAAAGGGAGTGGGAAATGAATGGATGTCGAGGGCACTTGGTGTCAATTGCCGGCTGGAAAGATATTGCAAATCAAATGCAATATCTTTCATAGACAACTGGGAACACTTCTATGGAAGGAATGAAATGTATGCTCGTGATGGGGTGCATCTATCGAGAGCTGGGGTTGTTGCTGTTGCGAACTCGTTGGAAGAAGTGGTTAGAGGTGTTTGTTTGGGTTTAAACTGTTAGTAGATAGAGGTATGGGAATTGATTTGGAGGAAGGAGGTAATAAAAGTATGTGTTTGTGGGAGAAAGGAATTGGCAAAATGATCAGGGAAAGAGAAGGGCCTCAAAATAACAATTCACTTAGGGTATATTACACTAACAGTAGAAGTCTAAGAAATAAAATTAACGAATTAAATGCTCTTGTCTGCACAGAAAAAATAGATATTATTGCACTTACCGAAACGTGGATGAATGTAGATAATAGAGAACTATTAGCTGAATATCAAATAAATGGATTTAAACTATTTCACACAGATAGATATATTAGACGAGGAGGTGGAGTAGCCATATACGTTAGGGACAATTTGAAATGTAGTCTCAAAGAGGGAATCAAAACTGAGCCACACACAGAAACTATTTGGATAGAATTAAACGAAAAAGCAAATAATATTATAATAGGAGTTATATATAGGCCACCAAATTTAGACAGAATGGAAGCAAAGCATCTATGGGATGAAATATCTAGGGCATCTAGATCTAACAGTATTTATGTCATGGGTGACTTTAATTTTAGTGGAATAAACTGGTTGAACAAAACAGGGAATAGTGAAGCAGAAGATTTTCTAGAATTAATTGACGATTGCTTTCTTACGCAACACATTAAGGAACCAACACGGGAAAATAATATTTTAGATTTAGTGTTAACTAACAGGGAAACACAAATTAATGACATCGAAATAGGGAGTGAGCTAGGGAACAGTGATCACAAAGAAATCAGATTTAGCATAGAATGGAATAGACCTGTAGGAGAAAATTCTGTTAAAGTGCCAGATTTTCGAAAAGCTGATTTTAATAGCCTAAGAAATTTTTTGGGTCAAATTGATTGGAAAGTCTTGGGTATGGGGTGTGGGCCGGTCTTGGAGCGAGACATGAACCCAGCGATAGGTGATGTAAATGGGGATTTCGATGTGGATTCAATATATAACTTATTTAAGAATATTCTAAACAAAGCACAGGAACGTAGTATACCACACAAATTGAATAGATCGATTACTAATGACCCAAAGTGGATAACAAAGAATTTGAAGAACCTTATAGGTAAAAAGAGAGCTTGGTACAAAAGGATTAAAAATGGGGAGGTCACTTTAGAACAGGAATTCGTACAACTGGTTAGAAATGTTAACAAAGAGATAAGGAAAGCAAAAAGAAACTATGAAGTTCGTATAGCAGGGCAAGCAAAAACAAATCCTAAAGGGTTTTTTTTTCAGTTATATCGAACTAAGACTAGGGAAAGGATAGGTCCATTAAAAACTGAGACAGGTCAAATAACAGATAGTGATGAAGAGATGAGTAGTATTTTAAACAAATATTTTGTATCTGTATTTACTAAAGAGGAACTTAACAATATGCCTTCAGCCGAACAAGTCTATGTGGGTGAGGACGAGGACAGGTTGACGAGTTTAGCAGTTACCAGGGAGGATGTTCTCCCAATAGGCCTTCTGCAGTTGCCATTGTTCTTATGTTATTATATTACTAGTTAATAAAAATATGATTGCATATTACCAGATAATAAAATATACATATTAACAAATATGATATAAAAATATGATTTCATATTAACTTATAATAAAACTATATGATATCTTATTAACTTATAATAAAATATATGATTTTCTAATAGGATTTTCTGATATAAGAACAAAGGCAACTGCAGAAGGCCTATTGGCCTATATGAGGCAGCTCCTATTTATAACCACCCAATACCACTCATATACATGTCCAACCCAAGCTTGAAACAATCGAGGGACCCCACCTCCACAATGTTACGCGACAATTGGTTCCACAAATCAACAACCCTGTTACTGAACCAGTATTTACCCAAGTCTTTCCTAAATCTAAACTTATCTAATTTATACCCATTGTTTCGTGTTCTGTCTTGTGTTGATACTTTTAATACCCTATTAATATCCCCTTTGTTATGTTCATTCATCCACTTGTAAACCTTTATCATGTCACCCCTACTCTTCGCCTTTCCAGTGAATGCAACTTAAGCTTAGTTAATCTTTCTTCATATGAGAGATTTCTAATTTTGGAATTAACTTAGTCATCCTACACTGGACACGTTCAAGTGAATTTATATCCATTCTATAATATGACGACCAAAACTGAACTGCATAATCTAAATGGGGCCTAACTAGAGCAAGATATAGCTTGAGAACCACCTTGAGGTTACCTGAGGTGCTTCCGGGGCTCAGCGTCCCCGCGGCCTGGTCGTCGACCAGGCCTCCTGGT
>WNGS01010336.1:37199-50065 GCA_020271785.1 Procambarus virginalis
GCTGGCTGGCTGGCTGGCTGGGTGTCTGGCTGGGTGTCTGGCTGGCTGGCTGGGTGTCTGGCTGGTTGGCTGGCTGACTCTGGATATGAGGACAAGGTACTGGATATGAGGACAAGGTACTGGGATATGAGGACAAGGTACTGGGATATGAGGACAAGGAGCTGGGTTATGAGGACAAGGAGCGGGGGTATGAGGACAAGGTACTGGGATATGAGGACAAGGTACTGGGATATGAGGACAAGGTGCTGAGATATGAGGACAAGGTACTGGGATATGAGGACAAGGTACTGGGATATGAGGACAAGGTACTGGGATATGAGGACAAGGTGCTGAGATAGAGGACAAGGTACTGGGATATGAGGACAAGGTACTGGGATATGAGGACAAGGTACTGGGATATGAGGACAAGGTACTGGGATATGAGGACAAGGAGCTGGGGTATGAGGACAAGGTACTGGGATATGAGGACAAGGTACTGGGATATGAGGACAGGAGCTGGGATATGAGGACAAGGTACTGGATATGAGGACAAGGAGCTGGGATATGAGGACAAGGTACTGGGATATGAGGACAAGGTACTGGGATATGAGGACAAGGAGCTGGGATATGAGGACAAGGTGCTGGGTATGAGGACAAGGAGCTGGGATATGAGGACAAGGTACTGGGATATGAGGACAAGGAGCTGGGATATGAGGACAAGGTGCTGGGATATGAGGACAAGGTACTGGGATATGAGGACAAGGAGCTGGGATATGAGGACAAGGTACTGGGATATGAGGACAGGAGCTGGGATATGAGGACAAGGTGCTGGGGTATGAGGACAAGGTACTGGGATATGAGGACAAGGAGCTGGGATATGAGGACAAGGTACTGGGATATGAGGACAGGTACTGGATGTGAGGACAAGGTACTGGGATATGAGGACAAGGTATGGGATATGAGGACAAGGTACTGGGATATGAGGACAAGGTACTGGGATATGAGGACAAGGTTACTCCTGTGAAGGTGCCTCACAGGATGACTCATTTCTCCTCTCTTATGCTACTTAATTACAAAATAACACCTTAATCTTGTAGTAATTCTTTAGTAATTATTTAAATAATTAAGAATTTTAGTAGTCAGTCATTCCCTTAGCTCATTACTCTAATTAATAAAACTTTCCTAATCCTTAAACTGCTGCAATTGCTAACTGTGATTTCCTCGTGAGCTGCAATAACAGCTTGAGTGATCCACCCGGGTTTGCAATGGTCACTTTGCTCTGATGTGTGACTTTTATGTAGCCTAGCAGTTCAAGGGTTAAGGAGATTACGTAGCCTAGCCTAGGTGAGTACAGCTAGGTGAGTACAAACATTAAACACACACTTTAGGGGACTGTATTACAGGCCGAGATATAATCTAGGATGAAATATACACCTGATGCTGATATACACACGCACACACACACACACACCAGACATACACACCACACAGACACACAGCTATACACACGACAAACCATACACCAGGATATACCCCACTTAAAGTGTGTGTGATAACCGCACAGTGGAGGTATACACACCATACACACGTCACCAGAAATAATACACGAGAAGGAACGGTACATAAGGTGTGAAGATCATTAATCCCGGAGGAGAGTGTGTGGCGGGGGTTCGAAGGCCGGTCCTTGTCATTGGGAGCCACGGTGGCCAGTCAGCCATCATACTTACACATATCTTTTGTTTACATGGTCTCCCGCCAAAACATTGAGGCACTGGGCGGTGTTGCAGGTGTTGTGTGTGTGATGTGAGGTGGAGGGTGTTGCAGGTGTTGTGTGTGTGTGTGTGATGTGAGGTGATGTGACTGTGTAGTGAGGGAGGACTGCCGGAGACCTCTAGGCTCACACCTCACAATGTCAGCAGGAAAGCAACAATGTTCACTGGAATATTTGTCAACGTTGGCTTTGCAACAGCAAGAGTTGATGACAGGGTTGTCCTGGAGGCAGTACTGGTCTCGTTACCTGCTCTCAACACCCCGGTGTATTCACCCACAATACACACTAGTAAATAAAACAGAGGAAATATCATTTTGTTTACAATGAGTGAACAAAACACGCTGCCACGTCTGGGCGTCCTTCTGCACGTGTGGGCGTCGCCACGCTGCCACATATAGAGGAGTGTGAAGTCTGTGTTTAGTCTGGGGAGTGTGAGGCAGCCTCCCCCGAGGGCGGGGAGCTGGCGGGGGTGGTGCACTGCTGCAGATGGTCGGCAAGCACCACCTGCACCCGGCCCACCTTCCCCCCAAGCTGCCGCCACTCAGCCTCCTTTGGTGGCGTCCGTGACGACGAGGACCAGCCGCCCGGCCTGCTCCCACCACTGGTAATGACCGGGACTCTGTCACGACCACCGACTTGATATAAGGACCACCTCTACCACCACACCGCCATAACTAGCGTCCCAACTGCATCACAAGACGACGCCATCCACCCTCCACCAACGACACGTAACGACCGACAAAACACGCCATGTTATAGAAGGTTGCTTGCATCTTCCTAGTCTTCCAGAGAGCAATTTGTTCAGCAGGGAAGCCTAGGGAAGAATGTAACAGATATGAACTGTGGTGAAGAGGTGATCTGTTTGCTGAAATTGTCTCGCGAATTAGACAAGGATAATGTATTTATGATACTTAGTCACGGTGAGGCAGGGAATGGTCGCCTCCTTGGCCCGGCGTTCAACATAGTCATTAAGACTACAGTTTTACTTTAGTTCATTTATTATCCACCCCATACCCATCGTGTGGGCGGTAGTGGACCGGGTTACAGAGGCACATAATGGGCTCAGGGACTGGACCCCACAATTCATTTAGCTAAGCAAGTTACAGTCTTGATGAACTAGCTACAAACCATCGCCCATTGTCAGGACAAGTGCACTTGCAGCTGCACCCGTGGGGCGGTGTAGGCAACCATCAGTCTATATGACCTGAGAGAGAGAGAGAGAGAATGCTCTGTGGAGAGAGCATCAGTATGACTTAAGGCGTTGAGCTTTGCTTCAAGACGAAGCTTGGGCTGATCTCTAATTTACTTCTTGGGTGGAAAGAGAAGGATTAACATTGGAATGGTTGTAATCTCCCACGGTGCAGGAAGGTGCCGTTGTTCTCTCTCTTGGTACACATTATACATCTGATACATTAGGAGTTCAGTTCCAGTTTTAGTTAGCCATTTGCAATATATTACAAGACGTACAATTTTTGGTTATTCGATTAGGGAGGAGGGAAGGGAATTATCAGGGGGAAAAGCGCCAAGCCATTATGACTATATAGCCTAGGAAGGGGTCAGCATAAGGATTTGGGATGGGACGGGGGAAAGGAATGGTGCCCAACCATTTGTAACGGTCGGGGATTGAACGCCGACCTGCATGAAGCGAGAGCGTCGCTCTACCGTCCTGTACTAAGGCCAGGAAGGGAGGACGACGTTTCGGTCCGTCCTGGACCATTCTCAAGTCGATTGTGAATAGAAATACAGTTCACTCCTAGAGCCGGTCGGCCGAGCGGACAGCACGCTGGACTTGTGATCCTGTGGTCCCGGGTTCGATCCCGGGCGCCGGATAGAAACAATGTGCAAAGGTTCTTTCACCCTATGACCCTGTTACCTAGCAGTAAAATAGGTACCTGGGTGTTAGTCAGCTGTCACGGGCTGCTTCCTGGAGGTGGAGGCCTGGTCGAGGATCGGGCCGCGGGGACACTAAAGCCCCAAAATCATCTCAAGATAACCTCAAGATACCCTCAAGATAGATGTGCTATAGTTACTTCTAACTCACTCGTTGTGTCTAGATCCTAAACTAAAGAGAGTATTATGGAATGCTTCCGGGTTTAATGTTGTCACATTTTATGAGGCTATCAGAGACTTGAAAGTCAGAATAACGCCATTATGAGTGAATTTAGTCATGTTAATACCTGGTGGAGAGTTAAGGTATTTAACAGTCGATATCTAAGCTTGTTTGGTGTAGATATGTGAATTACTGTCGTCTCTTTAGCCAATCATATGCAAGATATTTGAATTGTTATCGTGTCTTTAGCCAATGGCATCTTATGGGTTTATATTACTTGTAAACTTAATATTATTTAGTAGATAATTAAAAATTTAAGTGATAAATAGAATAAGAATTCTCATCAAAGGAGATTTTAAGATTTGTGGTACAATTTGATCAGACTTTCTCCTTAACTGATTTGGTTTCGGGGAAAGCCTATTATACTCTTGAGAGACTATTAAACTCTTTAATACCTACGGCCTACCAACCTCTGGAGGGTTATTAAGGCCTATCAACCTCTGGAGGGTTATTAAGGCCTATCAACCTCTGGAGGGTTATTAAGGCCTACCAACCTCTGGAGGGTTATTAAGCCCTATCAACCTCTGGAGGGTTATTAAGCCCTATCAACCTCTGGAGGGTTATTAAGCCCTATCAACCTCTGGAGGGTTATTAAGCCCTATCAACCTCTGGAGGGTTATTAAGGCCTATCAACCTCTGGAGGGTTATTAAGCCCTATCAACCTCTGGAGGGTTATTAAGGTCTACCAACCCTGGAGGGTTATTAAGGCCTATCAACCTCTGGAGGGTTATTAAGACCTATCAACCTCTGGAGGGTTATTAAGGCCTATCAACCTCTGGAGGGTTATTAAGGCCTACCAACCTCTGGAGGGTTATTAAGGCCTATCAACCTCTGGAGGGTTATTAAGGCCTATCAAACGTGAATCCCCATCGTCAGTTGGGTCCTAGGAAGTGCGACATGATCCCCACAACAGTCAGTTGGGTCCTATGGAGCGTAAATCTGTACAGACAGACCCTGTCGTTCAGTGCTCTCTAAACTTTGTACAGGAACAACTTAGTGTGTGAGTGGTCAATCATTTGCTGGTTCCATTCTACGCAGTGTATCTGCAGCTTAGGTTAAGATGTCGTAAGGCCATTCTACGCACCGAATGTACAGTGTAGGTTAAGACGTCGTAAGTTCATACTACGCACTGTATCTACAGTATAGGTTAAGAGGTGGTAAACCCATACTACGCAGTGTGTCTACGGTATAGATATACACAGAGTACCTAAATACTGATATCTACTTGGGACTGGACTCTACTGAAGGGTGTAGTAAACTGGGGTTATACTTTATCAGAACAAGGTAGTTAACGACCAAATACCCTGGTCGTAGACTGGTCGTAGACTGGTCGTAGACTGGTCGTAGACTGGTCGTAGACTGGTCGTATGGGCATGTATTCAAAGCATTTGTGTGGGTTGGCCATTAAATCACATGTAAATATCCTTGTGCAACTATGTAATGGGTTAATAGGGCAGTAAATGGGTGGAGGGAGAGAACAATTGATGGGTAGGCGAGGTGTGGAGAGCCTTGGGTAAATGGGAGGGTGTAGGGTAAAGTTAAGGGAGGCAGAGGTGGTAATGTCTTCCTGGAACACTGTGTCTGTGGCTGCTGCTGGGGGGGGGTGTACCTGTGTGTAATTACCTAAGTGTAATTACCTAAATGTAGTTACAGAATGAGAGCTACGCTCGTGGTGTCCCGTCTTCCCAGCACTCTTTGTCATATAACGCTTTGAAACTACTGACGGTCTTGGCCTCCACCACCTTCTCACTTAACTTGTTCCAACCGTCTACCACTCTGTTTGCGAAAGTGAATTTTCTTATATTTCTTCGGCATCTTTGTTTAGCTAGTTAAATCTATGACCTCTTGTTCTTAAAAGTTCCAGGTCTCAGGAAATCTTCCCTATCGATTTTATCAATTCCTGTTACTATTTTGTATGTAGTGATCATATCACCTCTTTTTTTTCTGTCTTCTAGTTTTGGCATATTTAATGCCTCTAACCTCTCCTCGTAGCTCTTGCCCTTCAGTTCTGGGAGCCACTTAGTAGCATGTCTTTGCACCTTTTCCAGTTTGTTGATGTGCTTCTTAAGATATGGGCACCAAACAACCGCTGCATATTCTAGCTTTGGCCTAACAAAAGTCGTGAACAATTTCTTTAGTATATCGCCATCCATGTATTTAAAAGCAATTCTGAAGTTAGAAAGCGTGGCATAGGCTCCTCGCACAATATTCTTTATGTGGTCCTCAGGTGATAGTTTTCTATCTAGAACCACCCCTAGATCTCTTTCTTTATCAGAATTCTTTAAAGATTTCTCACATAATATATAGGTTGTGTGGGGTCTATGTTCTCCTATTCCACATTCCATAACATGGCATTTATTAACATTAAATTCCATTTGCCAAGTGGTGCTCCATATACTTATTTTGTTCAGGTCATCTTGAAGGGCATGACAATCATCTAAGTTTCTTATCCTTCCTATTATCTTAGCATCATCAGCAAACATGTTCATATAATTCTGTATACCAACTGGTAGATCATTTATGTAGACAATAAACATCACTGGTGCAAGAACTGTGTGTGTACCTGTGTGTGTGTACCTGTGTGTGTGTACCTGTGTGTGTGTACCTGTGTGTGTGTACCTGTGTGTGTGAACCTGTGTGTGTGTACCTGTGTGTGTACCTGTGTGTGTACCTGTGTGTGTGTACATGTGTGTGTGTACATGTGTGTGTACCTGTGTGTTAGAGAGAAATATATGTAGTAGATATAACAGAGAAAAAATAGATTTGTTGAAAAGGCTAAGAGGTAATAGGTGGATTGTGCAGGTACAAATAGTAAATACACACTGTACAAACCTCAAGCAGGCTAGCAGGCCTCAAGGCACCAGCACGGTCTTAGTAAAACAAAATCCGGCAGAACTTAACAAGATGGATAGACAGAGGGATGTGAAGAATAAGCAGTCTGCCCATCCCTCAAGCAGAGGGATGGGCAGACTGCATATTCCTGAACTGTCAGAAGGCATTTGATACGGTCCTCATGAGAGACTTCCACACTTACTAGAGAAGAGAGTACCTCTCAGGCAGGAAGCAAGGGGTTATTGTGAGAGCACAGACACCACAGTGGAGAGAGGTTAGGAGTGGTGTACCACAAGGCTCGGTTCTTGGGCCCATCCTGTTCCTAATATATGTCACTGACCTGATTGGCTCCTTCGTGGCTTTGTTTTAGATGATGCAACATTAATTTTCGAACCCTAATCAAGAGAATACTTTCCTCCCAATCTCCCTTACTAGTCGCAAAAGATTGGAGAGGATGGTGCTAAACCTTTCTCCATAGAGTAAGAACCTTACCTGAGATACAGGGCTTCATGCATGGAAGGAGCGTGCATTGTTAACACCTTCCTCACCCTGCGCCCTGACAAGTCGTACACCATAAACACTACACCTCTACATGTCACCACTGCTCGGCCTACACCCTGCTCCAGCACGTCTGGCAAGGTGCTGCTTCCCCCTGTGGACCTGATCAACCACCCACAGGATGGGTATGGGGTCCACTACCACCCACAGGATGGGTATGGGGCCCACTACCACCCACAGGATGGGTATGGGGTCCACTACCACCCACAGGATGGGTATGGGGTCCACTACCACCCACAGGATGGGTATGGGGTCCACTACCACCCACAGGATGGGTATGGGGTCCACTACCACCCACAGGATGGGTATGGGGTCCACTACCACCCACAGGGTGGGTATGGGGTCCACTACCACTCACAGGATGGGTATGGGGTCCACTATCACTCACAGGATGGGTATGGGGTCCACTACCACCCACAGGGTGGGTATGGGGTCCACTACCACCCACTGGATGGGTATGGGGTCCACTACCACTCACAGGGTGGGTATGGGGTCCACTACCACCCACAGGATGGGTATGGGGTCCACTACCACCCACTGGATGGGTATGGGGTCCACTACCACTCACAGGATGGGTATGGGGTCCACTACCACCCACAGGATGGGTATGGAGTCTACTACCACTCACAGGATGGGTATGGGGTCCACTATCACCCACAGGATGGGTATGGGGTCCACTATCACTCACAGGGTGGGTATGGGGTCCACTACCACCCACAGGGTGGGTATGGGGTCCACTACCACCCACTGGATGGGTATGGGATCCACTACCACTCACAGGGTGGGTATGGGGTCCACTACCACCCACAGGATGGGTATGGGGTCCACTACCACCCACAGGATGGGTATGGAGTCTACTACCACTCACAGGATGGGTATGGGGTCCACTATCACCCACAGGATGGGTATGGGGTCCACTATCACTCACAGGGTGGGTATGGGGTCCACTACCACCCACAGGGTGGGTATGGGGTCCACTACCACCCACTGGATGGGTATGGGGTCCACTACCACTCACAGGATGGGTATGGGGTCCACTACCACCCACAGGATGGGTATGGAGTCTACTACCACTCACAGGATGGGTATGGGGTCCACTATCACCCACAGGATGGGTATGGGGTCCACTATCACTCACAGGGTGGGTATGGGGTCCACTACCACCCACAGGGTGGGTATGGGGTCCACTACCACCCACTGGATGGGTATGGGGTCCACTACCACTCACAGGGTGGGTATGGGGTCCACTACCACCCACAGGATGGGTATGGGGTCCTCTACCACTCTGGATGGGTATGGGGTCCACTACCACCCACAGGATGGGTATGGGGTCCTCTACCACTCACAGGATGGGTATGGGGTCCACTACCACTCACAGGATGGGTATGGGGTTCACTACCACTCACAGGATGGGTATGGGGTCCTCTACCACTCACAGGATGGGTATGGGGTCCACTACCACCCACAGGATGGGTATGGGGTCCTCTACCACTCACAGGATGGGTATGGGGTCCACTACCACCCACAGGATGGGTATGGGGTCCACTACCACCCACAGGATGGGTATGGGGTCCACTACCACCCACAGGATGGGTATGGGGTCCACTACCACCCACAGGATGGGTATGGGGTCCACTACCACTCACAGGATGGGTATGGGGTCCACTACCACCCACAGGATGGGTATGGGGTCCACTACCACTCACAGGGTGGGTATGGGGTCCACTACCACCCACAGGATGGGTATGGGGTCCACTACCACTCACAGGGTGGGTATGGGGTCCACTATCACCCACAGGATGGGTATGGGGTCCACTACCACTCACAGGTGGGTATGGGGTCCACTACCACCCACAGGGTGGGTATGGGGTCCACTACCACCCACTGGATGGGTATGGGGTCCACTACCACTCACAGGGTGGGTATGGGGTCCACTACCACCCACAGGATGGGTATGGGGTCCACTACCACCCACTGGATGGGTATGGGGTCCACTACCACTCACAGGATGGGTATGGGGTCCACTACCACCCACAGGATGGGTATGGAGTCTACTACCACTCACAGGATGGGTATGGGGTCCACTACCACCCACAGGATGGGTATGGGGTCCACTACCACCCACAGGATGGGTATGGGGTCCACTACCACCCACAGGATGTGTATGGGGTCCACTACCACCCACAGGATGAGTATGGGGTCCACTACCACCCACAGGATGTGTATGGGGTCCACTACCACTCACAGGATGGGTATGGGGTCCACTACCACCCACAGGATGGGTATGGAGTCTACTACCACTCACAGGATGGGTATGGGGTCCACTACCACCCACAGGATGGGTATGGGGTCCACTACCACCCACAGGATGGGTATGGGGTCCACTACCACCCACAGGATGGGTATGGGGTCCACTACCACCCACAGGATGGGTATGGGGTCCACTACCACCCACAGGATGGGTATGGGGTCCACTACCACCCACAGGATGGGTATGGGGTCCACTACCCACAGGATGGGTATGGGGTCCACTACCACCCACAGGATGGGTATGGGGTCCACTACCACCCACAGGATGGGTATGGGGTCCACTACCACCCACAGGATGGGTATGGGGTCCACTACCACCCACAGGATGGGTATGGGGTCCACTACCACCCACAGGGGGGGGATGGGTGGGTATGGGGTCCACTACCACCCACAGGATGGGTATGGGGTCCACTACCACCCACAGGATGGGTATGGGGTCCACTACCACCCACAGGATGGGTATGGGGTCCACTACCACCCACAGGATGGGTATGGGGTCCACTACCACCACAGGATGGGTATGGGGTCCACTACCACCACAGATGGGTATGGGTCCACTACCACCACAGGATGGGTATGGGGTCCACTACCCCCACAGATGGGTATGGGGTCCACTACCACCAGGCATGATGGTATGGGGTCCACTACCACTACAGGATGGGTATGGGGTCCACTACCACACAGGATGGGTATGGGGTCCACTACCACCACAGGATGGGTATGGGGTCCACTACCACCCACAGGATGGGTATGGGGTCCACTACCACACACAGATGGGTATGGGGTCCACTACCACCCACAGGATGGGTATGGGGTCCACTACCACCCACAGGATGGGTATGGGGTCCACTACCACCCACAGGATGGGTATGGGGTCCACTACCACCTACAGGATGGGTATGGGGTCCACTACCACCCACAGGATGGGGTATGGGGTCCACTACCACCCACAGGATGGGTATGGGGTCCACTACCACCCACAGGATGGGTATGGGGTCCACTACCACCCACAGGATGGGTATGGGGTCCACTACCACACATGATGGGTATGGGGTCCACTACCACCCACAGGATGGGTATGGGGTCCACTACCACCACAGGATGGGTATGGGGTCCACTACCACCCACAGGATGGGTATGGGGTCCACTACCACCCACAGGATGGGTATGGGGTCCACTACCACCCACAGGATGGGTATGGGGTCCACTACACCCACAGGATGGGTATGGGGTCCACTACCACCCACAGGGGGTATGGGGTCCACTACCACCCACAGGATGGGTATGGGGTCCACTACCACCACAGGATGGGTATGGGGTCCACTACCACCCACAGGATGGGTATGGGGTCCACTACCACCCACAGGATGGGTATGGGTCCACTACCACCACAGGATGGGTATGGGGTCCACTACCCCACAGGATGGGTATGGGGTCCACTACCACCCACAGGATGGGTATGGGGTCCACTACCACCACAGGATGGGTATGGGGTCCACTACCACCACAGGATGGGTATGGGGTCCACTACCACCACAGGATGGGTATGGGGTCCACTACCACCCACAGGAGGGTATGGGGTCCACTACCACCCACAGGATGGGGTATGGGTCCACTACCACCACAGGATGGGTATGGGGTCCACTACCACCCACAGGATGGGTATGGGGTCCACTACCACCCACAGGATGGGGTATGGGGTCCACTACCACCCACAGGATGGGTATGGGGTCCACTACCACCCACAGGATGGGTATGGGGTCCACTACCACCACAGGATGGGTATGGGGTCCACTACCACCCACAGGATGGGGTATGGGGTCCACTACCACCCACAGGATGGGTATGGGGTCCACTACCACCCACAGGATGGGTATGGGGTCCACTACCACCCACAGGATGGGGTATGGGGTCCACTACCACCCACAGGATGGGGTATGGGGTCCACTACCACCCACAGGATGGGTATGGGGTCCACTACCACCACATGATGGGTATGGGGTCCACTACCACCCACAGGATGGGTATGGGGTCCACTACCACCCACAGGATGGGTATGGGGTCCACTACCACCACAGGATGGGTATGGGGTCCACTACCACCCACAGGATGGGTATGGGGTCCACTACCACCCACAGGATGGGTATGGGGTCCACTACCACCCACAGGATGGGTATGGGGTCCACTCACCCACAGGATGGGTATGGGGTCCACTACCACCCACAGGATGGGGTATGGGGTCCACTACCACCCACAGGATGGGTATGGGGTCCACTACCACCCCAAGGATGGGTATGGGGTCCACTACCCCACAGGATGGGTATGGGGTCCACTACCACACAGGATGGGTATGGGGTCCACTACCACCCACAGGATGGGGTATGGGGTCCACTACCACCCCAGGATGGGTATGGGGTCCACTACCACCCACAGGATGGGTATGGGGTCCACTACCACCCACAGGATGGGTATGGGGTCCACTACCACCACAGGATGGGTATGGGGTCCACTACCACCACAGGATGGGTATGGGGTCCACTACCACCACAGGATGGGTATGGGGTCCACTACCACCCACAGGATGGGTATGGGGTCCACTACCACCCACAGGATGGGTATGGGGTCCACTACCACCACAGGATGGGTATGGGGTCCACTACCACCCACAGGAGGGTATGGGGTCCACTACCACCCACAGGATGGGTATGGGGTCCACTACCACCCACAGGATGGGTATGGGGTCCACTACCACCACATGATGGGTATGGGGTCCACTACCACCCACAGGATGGGTATGGGGTCCACTACCACCACAGGATGGGTATGGGGTCCACTACCACCCACAGGATGGGTATGGGGTCCACTACCACCACAGGATGGGTATGGGGTCCACTACCACCCACAGGATGGGTATGGGGTCCACTACCACCACAGGATGGGTATGGGGTCCACTACCACCACATGATGGTATGGGGTCCACTACCACCCACAGGATGGGGTATGGGGTCCACTACCACCTGCAGGATGGGTATGGGGTCCACTACCACCTGCATGATGTATGGGGTCCACTACCACCCACAGGATGGGTATGGGGTCCACTACCACCACGGATGGGTATGGGGTCCACTACCACCTGCAGGATGGTATGGGGTCCACTACCACCACAGGATGGGTATGGGGTCCACTACCACCAGCATGATGGGTATGGGTCCACTACCACCTGATGATGGGTATGGGGTCCACTACCAACCACAGGATGGGTATGGGGTCCACTACCACCCACAGGATGGGTATGGGTCCACTACC